>JAQLOL010000016.1:9434400-9445688 GCA_029783665.1 Naso thynnoides | reverse complement strand
AGCTTTTTTTTTTTTTAACACAACCATTTCAAAGGCATCAAGAAAGGTCTATTCTCTATCAATCTTTGGTCTTATTTAGCTCATTTGAGTACTTTAACAGCACAAAACATGAATTTAAGTGATTATTCATTATTACCTCATTATGAACATTTCTCTTTTTTTACTGCTTTATTTTAAGTTAAGGGTGCACCCTTTTATAGCTGGTTTAAGACTTGGACTGCAAACTGGCTGCAAATCTGCACATGATACTTGCAGATACAACAACCTGGGAACAAGGAAGCTATCTTCATTTCTCTTTGCTGGCCAATTAGTGGTCAGATCAGGAGGTCCCAATGGTTTAGGGAGGCGTAAATACTAACCGTCATTTCCATTCATTTGTATGCAGCTGCAGGTGCACTACCTTATTATGTATTCAAGCCCAAACCTGCCTCCCAAACAGGCCATAAATTAACTTCTTTTAGAGCTTCGGTCTCAGAGAAGCATTGCATCTTTGTTTGAATCCCCCTCACTGGTGTAAAGTTCACAAGGAAAAATCCCTCAGAACAAAGGAGAGCCATCACTATTGTGGCAAAAAACTTGGTGTCATACAGTAAAATGCACGTAGACAAATGTATCAGACTTTACAGAGTAGTAAAGAGGTTGATGTACTGCGGCTCTGTCAGGCTTTGTCAGTTTGATAGCTTTTGGGCACCTTTTAACACCACCAACAGGGTTGTAAGAGTGGCTTGGATTGCTTTAAATGCTAAGTTGACATTTTTGGGTCCATATCTGCACTCTAGCCGGGAATGTATCTTTTTCACTTGTGGGCAGTCATTTTCCTTGGGCCACAATGTTTTACAACAAACTGCTTTTTTGAAATACAGATATTATTGCTAAACACCTTGATTTCACCTTTTAAGCATGAAGCCACTGGTGTGATCCTTTCACTATTCACTGTTTAGATATACAGCAGTAGAAGCGACGTTTTACAAGAACCATTGCTGCAATGCAAAGATGGCAGCTTCATTAATTAACTGAATGCACATTTACATTGGCACATGCTTTGCACTTACTCCTTAGTACGCAGTCTGCCTGCAGAAGTTGCGGCATGTTACAATGCAAACGCTAAGTACTTTTGACCCCATAGAGACAACTTCGTTACGTGTCAGGTTAAGGATGGAGGGATGGCTTAGAGATGATAAAAACTTCAGTCTTAAACATGAGGATTTTTTTTTGCAGCAGCAGCTATCACTGGTCATGGCAACATCCACACTTGAGTTTGACGTACCAGCCTTGCAGTCCCTCATTAAAACTGAATGCATAAATTTAAATGACATGCTACAGGAACTGAAAACAGTCGAGGCTGAGTGCATTCTGTGAAAGTAACAGTTAAGAATGCCATTTAGTTTTTCGACCGATGATCTTGTCTCTGATTTTCTCTTCATTGTCATGAAGAAAGTTAGCGGTTTAGACAATGAAATGTCTCCATGACCTCACCCCATCCTCAACATGTCACAGACTCACTGGAGTGCCACAAAATCCCCCCAAAATCCGTTAGTGGTTTAAAGAGGCTCATCAATACGCCACACACCCTTTCTGTCTTATCCTAACTTCTTTTTTCAGTTGTAAAGCAGCATCAGAGTAAAGACCTGGAATTAATTTGATAATCCCCATCATCATGCTGGTAAATAACACGTGTACTGGGAGAACAATGGTTGGGTTTACGAAAGAAGGCTGCTGTGGCTCAGTGTTTTCAAACTATTTATCAGGCATTTGTGCATTCAGAGAATATTCTTTATTAGAAATATTAGCCTAAAGTTGTACTATCTTTCCAGGGATGTAATAAACAAGCAAAAAAATAAGACCAAAAACTCAAATTCTTCCACAAAAAGGCTCAACTCTATTAATCTGATATGATATATTCAACACATGCTGCTTTAAAAGGAGTGTTATCGTCTGTTTTCTTTGACTTTTACTCTACAAATGCTACACAACACTGGGGTCACTCTTCCCAGAGCCGCACAGAATCCGGAAACTAATTGTCTGTTCTTTCCATCAAGCACCAGCTGAAGTCTCCATCTCAACTGTAACCCCCATTTCCTGCAGGGGGTTGTGAAAGCTTGTGTCAAAACCTTTGTGTCCAAGCTCTTTATGAGACAGGACAGCTTAAGTGTTGAGAGGCGTAGACCTCAAGGACCTTTCCGTGGCCGCGTGCTTTCTTTTTTATTTTCAGCTTTTGCTTTTCTTCTTTTGTGACATTCCTGCCAGAGACAGGGCCCCAGCAGACCAACCTGTCTCGCTCCTAACAGCATGATAACTCCCGTCTTTGGGACCTTACAAAAACTCAGGGCTTCGCTATAGCAGTGGGTGAGATTTTAGTCCACAGGAATGTGAATGCAGTTCAGTAGGTGGTCTGCCTTATTCTTTCCGCCACACGCTTAAGTATTATGTTTAAAAAGACAAAAATTATATTCATGACAATTGAGCATAGACCATACAAACAAGCATATTTAGCCACCCAGTCTATGGAGTAACACTAGAGACAGACCTACCACTTATTCCCCAAAAAGATATCAGCGAAAAGAATATAGAGCATCATCCCCATTCTCTGAAGATGTGTCTGTGATGCTTAACATGTCAGCATCCAGCCGCAGGGATAAACAATCATTCAACTGCAAAATACGGTTTAAAATCTATCATTCAGACAGCCTGTGTGAGGATTCAGAACGCTCTTCCTCTGTAGCGTCCTTATTTTCTAAAGCTCTTTAAGGATTGCATGAAGTGCTGCCTATAATTCAAAAAAAACTAAAAAAAAAAAAAAAAAAAGTCTAATTTTTGGAGAGCAGTGATGTCATGTGCAGGGAGATTTAACATAAAGGTTGCCCTACACTCAAAGTACAAATTCTGATCATAAATAATCAAATGGAATGCAGAGGGATCCTGCAGTTTGTGGTCTAGCAGTGTTACATCTTGCAAAATAGGATGATGGCAGTTTGTTAGACTAATGCTTGACAGTGTTTCTATTGGCCCATGGGGTGAATTAGCCAATAAAAGTAAAGCAAGGGTGAAATCTGACCTGCAAGTTTGCCAAATCCATTACATGCAACTACGGATTTACAAGAAGTATTTGCTGATTATTTTCTTGACAATCAGGTGATTATTTTGGTCTTTAAAGGGATAGTTCAGTCATTTTAAAGCAGGATTGTATGAGATACTCATGCATAGTCAGTCTTTTACCCTTCTGTAGATGGCAGTAAGTTTTTGGTCTTCACTTCATCTTAAAACATAATGATGCAGTTTGATAAGCTGCGTTTATGCCAGTAACACTGAATCCTTCCTTATCAACCGAGGTTACATGTGTTAGCGGTTAGTGTAGTAAAACTAGGGTGCAATCATAAAAAGTACGGTCATTTGTGCATTGTGCTAACCCAAATCAGCATTTAGTGGTGTATTATGTAACTAAACCTACTTCTGTCAGGCATAATACACATATCACCATTTACTGATTATATGTAAATACATGCAAGAATCAGCTACATGTGGCTACCATCTGAGCCAAACAGCTGATTTGCAGAGTAATACGGTGCGCGGCAGAAGCCGACGTGAGCGGGTGTAGAAATGAACTGAGGGACTCCGGTTGAAAAAATAAAGTCCCAAAATAAACGGCTGTCTGGTGGCAAACTAAAGTTGTGGGGAAAAAAATAAATAAATTTAGCATACAATTGAACAGATATTGATTTTTTTAGGTAAGCATTCATTTGTGTGGCTAAAAACCACTCTTCCGTCTGCAACAGTACAATGCTGACTTGCGCTCCAGTGACTTCTACCTCCCTCTTCCAAAAGTCACACCGCTGATCGCCGTCTGCAGAGGGTAATAAACTGACAATGCATAAACCCACTTCAAAACTTCTGAACTGCCCCTTTAAAACGTTAGAAAAAATGAACTACAGCAAAGATACCAAGGAGGCTAGGAGCATTTCATTTGATTTAAGAATTTAATTTTAGCTCTACAGGAAACACATGCTTTGGTAAGCTTTGATTAAAATGGATAGGAAAAAGGAGTGACCTTTGATTACTGCAAGCTTTGAAGCCAGCAAATGCTGCTGAACAATGGATGATAGAGGCTAGTGACTGGTACCCATGAGAACCACTGACTTGGGAAAATTCTAATCGATTTTCTTCAAACTGCCAAAAGGGGCCAATCCTTATCATTCCTCACTACTCTTCACTACCTCTAATATATGAAAACAATAATAAAAATCTTCCCTTTTAGCGCTAATGTACATGGGAGACAAAAGGAAAATGGAAAGTAAATCGCAACCAATGCACAGCATCTGATCCAGGGAGAGACGACAGTTCATTCAGTGCGATAAAATATGAAAATAACATCTGAAAATGTGAGCAGTGTATGACCTCGAGCATTATATTCAGTTGTGCTGCAGCAAGGCAAACAAAAGGTATTCATTCACTCGGTGATTTTGTTGTTCTGCTCTTCGGATCGAGTTTGGTTAATATTTGGGGATATTTGTTAGCATTGCTTGGACTACAAGAAGGTTGGGGTGGATCGCGTTAGGACAGGACAGTAAGTTTAAAGCTACAAGAGGCGGCTTTCATCTAAAAAAAGAACTCAGTTTGTCATATGTTCTTGAAATTTGTAGCACAAAATGACTGGAGAGAGGAAATGTCTGAGTGTGCATGTGTTTTAGTGTGACTGACAGAATTTTCTTCCAAATGCTTCTCCTTGAAGAATGGTTATCCAAATTGATACACCAGTAAAAGCCCTCACTGCACATAATATGAGCCATGGAGCTGTACCCCACATAAGCTAACCTAATGAAGAAAATCGGAGAGCCCGTGCCTCCATTCATACGGCAACGACAAATTGGATTCCCCCTGGCTCGCAATCGTGTCCAAAAAGGCAAAAAATCAAATCAAATAAATGGAACTGCCGATGGAACGAAATTCACTGGCTGAAAAACTGCACTACATCAAGCAGGGTGAAAGAGGGAGCATCACAGAGAGAGTGGGGTTACTTCAGAGGAACAATAGGAGTGACCAAGTGGAGAAAAAGCTTCTCAATGAGGGCAGCAAATTAACCCGTATTGGTGTAACAATAGGAAGAAATATGTGCCCGAACAAAGTGTTGAACAACAACGAGAAAAAGCAATAAAATGAGTCACAAGAGAGAGAGAAAAAAGAAGGTGTGAACACTCTCTTAAAAGGCTCTAATGAATCCAAAACCTAAGTGTTTTTAAAGGTTAACGGTTCTAATTTAATAGCCATTTTGGAAACATTTAACAGCATTAATTTGCATAAGAAGTTATGGCAAAAACACTCAAATACAGTAGAGCAGAGTGCACTCCTTTCCAGTGGGTTGTTTCCATGTTTATTTCTACCATCATCACCAAATCAAAGTGATTCTTCAACCAGTTCAATCAATACGGAGCTCAGCATCTCAAATCCCAGCTCCACCGGCTTCCTACAAAGAGCTGCAACAGGGAACAATTGTTTTATTCTCATACGCCGCTGTCCCATCAGGTATCACACCAGATGCTGGGTTCAACCGCTGTTATATTAACTACCGCCCGGATTATATTCCACAAGGAGGGTTTTGGCTGAATCAAAATGGATGAGACACGCTGGAGACAAAGTGCAGGTTGACATAAACGTTTGCTCAGAAAGCATCAAATGTCCCCTTGAGTTTCCCCTGGTGGAGAGAGTCAAGGTTTTTACTGTTAGTGGAGGAAACTGTGTGTGTGTGTGTGTGTGTGTGTGTGTGTGTGTGTGTCAGAGTGTCATCTGCTTGAGGGCACTTCCACCAATGCAGATGATATGACAGATGGTACTGCAGTCCTGGCTTTAATGAATGTAATTGTCAAACAAGGATACAACCGACAATAATGTTAATGATATTCTGACATGGAGGGGAGGAAAAAACACCCGAGTTGAGCCTCATATCTGAATCACAGAGAGAGCTCAGGAAAGGTCTCCAAGCGCACATCCGTTATGTCATTCTGGGATTAAAAAACTCGACCGGGATCGAACCCTGAATTGGGAATGAAAGGCATCATTGTGCAGCGACGAGAGAAAACTTCAGATGCGATTCAAAGTGATGGGCTTAGTTACCTTTTTCTACTTTGATTCTGATGTTGAAAGACAGTGTGCTGTCCTCACATCAAAGCATGAGGCAAGGCGGCCCCCTCAACCCTGCAGCTCTCAGACACAGGACAGCATGTCTTCCTCAGCATGGGCAACCATTCTCTCTTTGCCTACGTGTGTGTTAAATAAAGATATGTGCTCTGCCAGTGTTTATTTATTATTATTTATTACTCCAGTGGATATTTTTGAAAAAAAAAAACAAAAGGAAAAAAGTCAAAATATATACAGAAGCAAACTGACTGGAGGGTGAGATTGGGTAAAATATCTATGATTTCTTTTTATACAGTCAAAACCAATAACTTGAATATTCTATTCCGGCCTTTCATGAAAAATGCAAAAGGCTCACACTGCATCTCTCCTCGCACTCGAACAACAAACTGCAACAGAAAGCACAAGGCCTGCACTGGCATTTCTTCATTCAGGCACCTTTAAAAGACACAATCTGGGCTTAACGCGGCTGTCTCTGCTGCAGCCTGTGGACATATTTTTTCATGACTTTATGAAGCACAAACTTCATTCACAGGCATGCATCAGCATGCAACTTCTTTGCAAAGCCGTTTTCGGAGCAGAGCGAGCTGCTTCAGGAACACCGTGAATGCATGATGATAATTTTAAAAGGACCTTACAGCTCAACAAATCCGATGCATTAGATTGTAATCCAACGCGGATTGATTACTCCGACAGGACAGAAATTTTCAGATCGGCTATCAATGTGCTGCGCGTTGATCGGCGTTGATTACACCTGAACGCATCGATAGCCCGGTTAAAGTAATTAAGAGTGGAGTGCGTGGAGCACATTAACTCTGCTGCAGGGATTCATTCATTCATTCATGGGCACTGTGATCGCCCTGAGCCGAATCTGCAGATAATTGAGAATATGCGCACAAACAGAGCGGACGTAAGTCACACTTACCGCGGGTTTAGAAACGCCTGGCGCACAGGAGGTAAAGCCCACGTCCTTCCATTGAGAGCATAAGCGACTATTTCTCTCTAAACTGTCTCTGGGGTTGCGGGTACCGTCCTTTACGCGCCGTGTGCGAGGAATGGACTTGATGGAAGCGGGTGCAGCGAATCCAAACAGTTGCCTCCGGTCAATATCCTCGGAAGAAGGAGAAAAAAAAATCGCCTCGGTTCAATCTGCCGTGCCTCCACAATCCGAGTCCGGGTGATGCCGCGGGGAGAGACAGCGTCTTCCTTCCCTCGTGTTGTATCCACGGTCCTGCCCCCCCTCTTACATCCCTTTATGGCACAAGGCGTCCGAATGTGCGGGGGCTACATCACGTCCCATAAAGCTGGGAGAGAGAGAGAAAAAAGGCGAAACGCCAACAGCAGCCCTCGCCACTCACGCACACAACAAACGCACGCAAAATAAAAAGAGTATCCAGAAGAATTTAACAAGGAGAGGAGGACTGAAGGAAAAGGGGGGGGTGTCTTGCGAGAGAAGCTCCGCAGGGGGGGGAAAGGGAATCTAAGTTGTTTTGGGTCCAAAAAAAAACTGAGCTCTCTGCGACTATGACAAACCAATTGTGCGCACTGGCTGGGAGTAATTCTGTACAGAGACCCGGAGGTTTGGAGAGCCAGTGAAAGGTGAGAGGAAAAACTCGGATGTGGATTGCCGCTCTCGCTGTATACTCGGGCTCCACCTAGCAGCAAACACGAGATAACATGCTGGAAAAGCAGAGCCTCCCTACCTACAGTATATCTTGCCTGAGGCGGGCAAGGAGACCTATGTTATATTGCATTCTGTCTGTGCGCCTGTGACTGCAATATTTATGCGAAATCCACTGCCTCCCTCTCAAAAGATCTCTTGAAAATGCAGCTAGAATAAGAATAGAGCATTGCCCATTCAATCAAGGGGATGCAGACAGACGATTTTAGTTAATGACTAAAGATGGCTGGCACTGCTTCCTCTGGAGAGAAATTGTTATTTCATAGTCTGCATATCAATCTGCTTGAGGCTATTGGACCACCATGTTCTTATGTACCGCCACCAGAAGTCCAGCTGTTCTTTTGACTGGATTTGCAGCTGGAAATGCAAATTGAAAGTGGCCTGACATACCCAAGTGTGGACGGATAGGTCTTCAGATGCCACATCCATCAAGGGTCAAACAACACACACGCAGAAACACACAGGAAATCCTTGTGACCTTTGAACGCCGCTGCAGCTGCACATCCCCAGCTGCAGCCAGCCAGCACTCAGCCTCTCAATCACCTTATAGCCAATTAATCACTTTAATAATCCTCATTACAATCAAACAATAACAAGTAATCAGACAATCACTCACCCAGTGCTCCGCTAATGAGCCCATGCCAGCAAAGACCTGGTAAAGCACTTTCTTTTTTTGGCACTTGTTTTCCCCTCGAACTCCTGAACGCCCCTCAGTGAAAAATAACCGTGTACCTGCGTCTGAAAAGATGCAGCGTTATCTCTCCCTGGCACTGCTTTCCATGCAACTCCAATGCAAATGGATTCCTCCAGGTAGAGCGCTGACCAAAGCTGCCTGCCATTACACTTGCATAAACCAAGTAGCTTCAAAGCGATACCTTAAGTGCTGTGCAATACGCTGCTGCCATCTCCACTGCATAAAATATACAAAGGCTACAAAATAACAGTCTTCACATTAGCAGGAACATGAATACTACAACAATATTAGAGATACAGATGCCTACAGACTAATAGAGTACCGTCAACTTCTGATCAGTGCCCTTTTATCTTCTGAATAACACACTTTCGTCATGATTAAAGTATAAACAGCTTTGCACGTCTTCCACTGGAACGGAAAAGAATTTCAAAAACATGGAAATGAGGGCAAGAGAGACCCGACTATACGTAGTTTTACTGCTGAAAAAGACAGAAAATCATGAAAGCCATGGGAAACATCCCCAAACTGCATGAATATATAGCAGTTTTCCTCTTAAAAATTGGGAATAAGGTGAGGCAAAAATGCAAATCAAAAAAGGAAACAAGAATAAATGGTGTTTCTTGTTATCAGGAACTCCTATTTAAAGTTGTGAAACCAAAAAAAGGGGCTCTGATCAGACAACAGTTTAATAACAATGGAGGGCTAATCCGACACTCAGATTTTATGCCTCTAAAATATTCCCATCAGCAGTATTAAAAATACCTTTTATTCTATTATTGCCAGTCTACCATTTACAGTAAGTGGATCAGCACAAGGATTTGTTCCTGACTTCAAGCTGTAAGAGATTTCCTTCATGTTAATTCGAAACTAAGTGTCCTCTAGACAGAGATAACGTTGCCACTGTCAGGTAAAAAAGCTTTCAATTCAAATGAAGTATCCTTCCAGGAATTTCCCAAAATTGCTCTCATTTTGCGGATGCTTCCTCTAAATTGCTAAATTAGAATGGGTTCAATTTTGGAGGTGAAGTGTTTTTTTCCAAATCAAATTCAGCACCCACGCACATACACTCTCATCATGACACAAACATCACCATTAAAATTCACATTATAAACAGGAAAACAGTTTGGGATCCTTTTCACAGCAATAACCTAAATCAGGGGACAGGGGGAAAAGCTTTTGCATGAATTAAACATTGGACAGATTTGCGATTTTACAGTTGCTATCAATATTTTTAAATTAGCTTGATAACATGGCTACTTGTGTGTGAAAGTAGGTGCTCATGGGGACAAAATCCCTTATAATTATCATCTAACTCTACCAAGCAGTAGATTATTCTTCAGCTCTTTTTTTATAAATTCCAAGGCCACAACTTCACTGTTTTCAGCAACTTTTCCTGCAGCAGCAAGCAGCTGTTTTCAGTGAAAAAGTTCTAAAAAACAAAACAAAACAAAACCATTGTATCCTGCCCACTCAGCATGGCAGATTACAAAACTAGCAACTAGCTGGTGAACATACAGTGAAAATGAGAGAGAAAGGCGAGGACAACACATCAAATTTACATTAACGTGCCACACGGGTGTTTAGCAAGTCGTCCTTCTACAGCGTGTACTGGTAATTTGATGGTCAACACAAGTGAGGTCAATTATAGAGATGGGTGTGCGTGTGTGTTAACTGCCCCCTCTTTGGCCCTAATGTTGGGGAAAAAAAACACTGCCAAAGTGCCCTCTTGGATGCCCCTATGGTAGAAAAAACATGATGAGGTCCCTTCTGTTGTGCCCTTCAATGCCTTTACAATGGACAAATGTGGTAAAGTGCCCAATGACTTTTTGTGCACTGGTGTCCCACTGCGTACTATAAGTGCCCTTTTAACTATTTTCGCCCCCGCCTGTCAAACATCCTGAGTCCGCCAGTTCCTTTTGTATTTCTGACTGCAGATCTTTACTGTCAGTTTTTGAAAAAAGGGTAGCTTCCTCCAAACGTCCGAGTGGCAATTAAAAAGTAAATTTGGCATGCAGTGCTAGCCTGTTCTTGAGGATTCAGTACACTGCTTCGGTTACACTTTACACTACAGACCAATTCTATGTTAGTAAACATTGCGGATGAGTGCGCATCTCAGTGGCAGAAAGCCTATAGGGATGAAGACGGCTGCTAAACTATTCTTATGTCATACAGTTAAGATTTTAGTTTTAAAATGTTTTCCGCATATCACAACAGACTGGCTGATTGAACATTAACTTACCTAAAATGACATGAGCACTGCAAAGTCAAAAATGTCGGATTTTATCTGAAGGTATACTGTAAAATTTAAGGTCTTTGTTTATAGAGTCACGATTCTGGCGTGCCACTGCACAACATTTAAACTGACAGTACCCCTCACAGATCTTTTTGCAACCATCATGCCGTCAGCTCTCCTTAAAAATATAATTGAGTAGAGGGGGAAAGAGCATTCAAAGCACATCTCTACTGCAGATGCATAGCTGGAGGTTGCCAAAAAGAGGAAGAAGGACCATCTGTCTTTTGACCACAATGTGATAATTGTGGAGAAAAACCCAGAACAAGATGCAGCCTCTAAAGACAATCCCTAGCTTCTTCTGACAACATACACACTCATGTTAATCATATGAATTTATTATGGATAAAATAAATCTATAATGCTATGATTGATTAGCCAGCCTGCTTATCTACGTCATTAAAAAAAGGTTTACTTAAAAAAAAGTCAGACTAGTGCGGACTAGTGAGACCGATGCGTATGAACTGATGAAGCCCCTTGGATAAGAGGCGAAACGT
>JAQLOL010000016.1:9421102-9434300 GCA_029783665.1 Naso thynnoides | reverse complement strand
TGGATAAGAGGCGAAACGTCTTCCTAGACAAATACAAGTCCAGTTGCCTACGATTCAATTTGCCCAGAGAGTACTTAAAAAAAAGTTTTCAGGGTATTTTCCACTGGCACACACCCAAAAATGGAGAATAAAGTCAGGCAATCTTTTGCTTTTACTTGAGTATAGATTCTCAGTTCGATCTGCATATATTGATGCATTTAATAGCTAATGAGCCAGATATATCTCTCAGGAGTGAGCGTAGAGCAAAACAGAGCTAAAAAGAGAATAACTATTGGACTTGCATTCGACAGGTGGCCAGAAACATGACTCCATATGAATGCTAATGTTGATGCATATCTGCTGAAGGCAACAGCATACAAACACATCATAATATTTTATTTCTTATTGCACCTTTAAAAGCTAACAGGGATCAATAAAATAAAAAATTCAATACAACAGATTTTTTTCCATTGTAAAGATGGCAAAGATCGTGCATAAAATACTTAAAATAGGACATATTTATTTGTCTGTATGTTAAATGTTTGATTACAGTGGTTTTCTAATGAAAAACAGTCTATGCAGGGGCATGTTACATTAGTTGTTGAAGCAGTTTTGATTCTCTGGCACCTCTTAAGAACTAGTTAATTCTCTAACACCAAAATGTGGTGGGGCTGCGGAAAACACTTACTGGGGCTTTAAATACTGTATGTATACCTAATGCAATATTCATTGAGTTACAGTAAGTGTGTCACCAAGTTAAAGTAGAATGTATTTTGTTTCACCAACTCAGTGTTTCCTCAGAGTAAACAGAGGAAAAAGAATTGAAAAGTCTTCATAGATCAGTTTGAAAATATTTGTGTTTTTTTGTTTTTTGTTTATTTTTGTAATCGTGCTTTGGTTTGCTACAAGCTAACCACTATGAAATGAATAAAGATATACTGGGGGGAATGGGGGTGGGGGCTCAAGCATAGCTTCTGAGGCGAGTGATTTGTATCACAACAAACTCATTTCAATGTCCCTGTCCTTGTAAACACCAACATTTCACTTCAGAGGCAATATGTATAATTTTGTGCGTTACATGCTAATGCTAAATTCCCAGCTGCCAACAATGGATTTACTAAATAGTGGGAGTTAAGCACCTGAGACACAGCCATAATTGAACACTATAAAGTGATGCAAGGCACCATAAAACCTCTGTACAGCTACTCACCATGCTGTTGCAAGAAACCTCTGCCAAATATAAAGCTGTGCAGGAAAATTAAGGCTTATGGGGACAGTTGTTGTGCAGAGTGAATCCAATAATGTAGAAGCTATTTTCCCTGTTTATCCATGCTAGCAAGCCGAGGAATTAACATCTCCACAGTGCTGACACTTACATATGCAGCAGTGCTTAAAGTGCTTAGCCAACAAGACACTCTTCTTTTGTGGGGGAGTTGTGTGGATGTGCACTTGGTATGGGAAGTGGGCTACTGAGAAAAGAGTTAGTGATATTAGGACAAAAAGTACAAGGACTGGCGAAGTGCTAGGTACAGGTTTATACATATAACAAGGTCATATAGTGTGCATTGGAATGTGAAACCTGTTGGTCAAACAGAACCAAGACCACAAATTAAAAACAACAAAAACAAACAAAAAAACCCCCAGTAATTTCAGTAATTTCCTTCTAAACAACAAAAATTCAAATCTGATGCTTCTATACAATCTAATTTTCAGGGATGGCTCGTCATGCATGATGTTGCATTCTGTTTCACCAGAATAGTTATGGTTTGTTTAGCTTTAGGCATGGAAATGACTTAGTTAAAGCAAAGCTATGTAACTTCTAAAAAAGACAAAAGGCACAGATAGCTTTTCTCTTTAAAAAAAAAACAAAACAAAACACTCCATTACCCCATGTAATCCCATCTTCAAGTGTAAAATTGGGCTGCAACCAACAATCATTTTCATTTACAAATAATCTGCTTAGTGTGGAAGCTCTGACAGGCAAGTGAGAGTTGGTTTTTTTCCTCGTACATATGAGATACTAATTCACACGTCCAAGTTAGTATTTTATTCATACGAGATTTTAAAAAAAATCTTACTTGCCTTTTAAGAGCTTTGGTAGCTTGGTAATAAAATGTCAAGTAATTGCAAAAATGTTTATTTCAACTTCACAGAGTCCTAATTTCTTTTTTTTTTTGCCCAACCAACTCCAAACCTCAAAGACTCTTCATAATAGATGCCAAAAAAAGCAGCAAAACCTAAGATTTAAGAAGCTGGGACCTGCAAATTTTTACATTTTTGCTTGAAAAAGCCAGTTGATTAGGCTGTCAAAATATTTGGCAACTCATTTTCTTTTAGTCAATTAATCGATGCTGCTCTGGTGTAAAAATTATATTTCAGCATTTACTGTACCATTACTACTGTGTGATACCATCCGACTTGTGGCTAGGTTCTACGTAAAGTGAAGTATTAGCAAAATTAAACATTTTATGATAGGGCATCGTCATTGTCGAGAAGAGATACGTTTTGTGGCAGTGAGACTAAAAGAATATGTGTCCCCCCATTACTTTTGCTAGGAGAGAGGAGGTTAGTTTGTACTTTGAGTTGTTTATAATATTAATAAAATAATAAAATAAATTTTGTAACTTATGGCAAATCCCGACTTCTTTGATTATGTTTGGCTTCCAAAGTGACAGGTCTGTGGGAGGGGATCATAACATAGGGAAAGAGATATCCAGGTCAATGGAAAATGAAATCAGTTTTAACTGACAGAGTGAAACAGCAAATTTCAACGCTTTTACTCACAGCTGCGCTCGACCCATCAGTCCATCAACATCACATCACTTGTGTGTTTGTGCCTTACAACAGACATAGTATATATGGCACATAAGAACTTGTCTTTGTTATGGTTAAAGCTGGGGTAGGCAATGTCTTGCAATCAAGCTAGCTGTAGCATGAGACTACCTGGGAGGCAACTCTGCTACAGACTCCACCCACATTTTTTGCTCTGTCTCCCTTTTTATTTTGCTATTGTTTCTTTTTAAAGGCCAGTTAAGGCACGCCACTGGTTTCAACAGCCCATCAGCTTGTAGCGACGTCACCTGTCGCATAAAAGGTCAGCAAAGAGCTGCCAGTGGGGACAAGCTGTCTCTGGAATGACCCGTAATTGGTTGAAAAAGTGTCTGTCATGTTCCTCATTTTCTAAAGTCTGAATACAGAGCCAAGGAGAGGTGCAGAAGCGTAGTGCTCTTCTAGACAACCCGAATTACAATATGCTGAAAGGTTATTATGGAACTTTTGCTTGGTGACACACAAAAACTGCCTACCTCAGCTTTAAAAAAATAAAATAATAATAATTACTTCAAACAATGTGAGCGCATACTTTGATTTAAGTTTTATGTAGTAATATTTAGCACAATAAAGCAACTTTTCTTTCACTATTAAACTGTTTTGGAGATGTTTCTTGACATCTTCAATAGTTTGCATTTAACTCCAGTGCGTGCAGGCAAATGAATACCCACAGTCAGTGGGCACATGCCTGCCTACATCCAACATTACATCAGCTGCAGTAAACTTCACCAAGCTACACCTACAATCCTTTCACCCACTGAAACCTTGATTCCTCACCAAGGGAATGTTCCAATCATTTAGCAAAAAGCTTTAGTGACAATGTCAGTTCAACCCCCTCAATAGAAAAGGAAATACTACAAAAATCTGTCTGACTAGTGATGAAGAATATAGAATCTGTTAACCTACAACTAATTCAAAATAGCTAAAACCTGGAATTGTCTAAATCCGGTCTGGCAGCCCAAACTGTCACGAGTCGGTTCAGTCCAGCACGTTGGTCATGATTGATTGTTTTTGTGTGTGCGGGCTTGTGGGTGTCTGTGTGCGCATTAGTCTGTTTTTGGATCAAGGTGAAGCCTTCTCTTTTAAATCTCATTCGTATGATGACTAAGACATATTGGAGTGGGTCGTAATGGAATTTTTTTTTTGACTAATTTGATCAATGACAGCAATCCCCCTATCAGAATATCAGTTGCTGTCCGCTTCAGATTTATTTGTGTCCTAATGAATAATGGTTAAATGTTTGCGACACGAGCTAAAAAAAAAAAAGGTTGTATTATCCAATGCACAGAAATTAAAAGCTGGATCGATGACTGTCCTCCATCTATTGAATGAGCATGAGTGAGCCTGTATCTGCAGTGAGTGTGTGGCAGTGAGGTTAGATACACATACAGAGTGTGTGTGTGTAATGTAAGCAAAGGTTATGTGTGGAAAATTGGAAAGAATGTAATTTTGTTAATTCATTTGTATAAAGGACTTGAGTTAGCATAGCTTCTGAAGCTTTGTACTATATTAAGATGCACATAAACATTGCGTGTAATAATCCTACTAATGTTGTTTCAACAAGGCTTGATTGGTCTGTGTTTGCATGTAGTTAAATGTGCCAAATGTATCTATTAATATCTAGAAATGCTATAGTAAATAGTTCTAATAATAATCACATATACACCTACAGTGCATCTGTGTTTTCCCGTGTTTTTGGGTTTGACCTTTTGCTGTGTTCAAACCCCCACATGACTGAAAAATCACTGCAGCTAAAAACGCAGCAGCACATATACAGAGATGCCACAAAAGGGAAAGACTGGAGCTTTGTGCTAAAAAGAGAATTCCTCATCCCACATTGCAGAGTTTCAGAACAGTTTCTGCTACTTGCGCTCAGATTTTTGCACAACATGCAATATTTGCAGACTTGTTAAAAAGTTTATTTTGAAAAGTTACCTCGGCTTTTATGAAGCTAAGGCTGACTTTCATGTTATTTAATGTTGTCGGAGACAAAGGAGATCAAATATAAAGATTTCAAACAGACAGAAGGAAAGATTTGTGTTCCACTTCTGTTTCAGAGCTCTCATTGGTCGGATGGATTTCCACACATTTTGCTTTGACATGAGATGACTGGAAAAGAAAAGGGAAGTTGCTACTCCTGTTTCTGTGATCTGACTTGTTATTTACTATCCATAATCACAAGTTGTCAATTATATGGAGTTAAGAGGCATTCATTACCTTTAGAGAGCCTGAGGTGAATGAGAAACAAAAGCCGTCAAATATAGTGATGCAATCTGGAAGTCTAAACAGAGAAGAACAGAAAAACAAAATTTCCCTCATGAGATATAGCATGAAACGAGTCGATTCAGTAAACTAGACTTGTGTTTTGGCTAATTGCTTTGACTGTAGCTGGAACAAAGGAACTGTTCAACAATTTGGCACAAAACTCTCTAACACGATTTGTTGTTTGCTGACAGGAAATGAAAAGACGATTATTAAAACCGTATCTGTACTATTAGGAGGTTAAATTGGGAGGCCATTGGTTTAATTTAGCAGACTAAGAGCAGAGAGAAACAGCTAGACTGACTAGATTTAGAATGCTTTGCATGCCTCAATAAGAAAGATTTATTCTTTTACCTACACAAATGCCCTTTTTCTTTATATTTACTACTCTTACATACAGATTTCTTGCTGCAGTGCTGTGGTGTTTGTAAGCACAGCTTAAGTAAGTCATTATCAAATCTAAATTCAACCAGCTGTCTAGAAATGTCGGTTGCCCATCAGTGGTCATGTGTTTCGCAACATGGATCATTCGACGAGCAGACAGTTTATGCAGACATTCTCTGCAACACTTTTTTCCAGCCTGTCACACATACAGTGTGCAGCACTTCCCCAGCAATTAAAGGCATTCCCACAAACAACACTACATTATTTATCATCATGACAGGCATCCGCAACTTGTCTTTACTTGAAAGTTTGCCGTGAACATGTTGACAAAAAAAAAAGTTGAAATGAGCCAGACTGAGTGATGATGCTCAGTACACCAATCACATTAAATTACTGTAAGTTTGGGTGAAAGACTCAAAAAGCTGGAAAATATTTAAATGTCTGTAACCACAAGCGTTCTGAATAATTGCCAGAAAAATAACTTGCTTTTTTAGGACACAAGATTGCCTCCAAAGTGTGTAAAGTGTCAGTTCGGAGATGCAGAAACATAACTGTACATAAGCAAACTTATCATTTATTGTGCAAATGCATAATGACAAAAAGTGTTGATGACATCCTGAGAAAGTAATTAGCTGGATACAGAAAACAAACCTAACATTTCAAAACAGCATCAAAACAAAAGAGGCCCTATTTATCATCTTCTCTCGAGAGAAATATGTTCCTGCACATTATGCACTTAACTGCAGCTTAGTAGCAATTTGAAACACAAAACAAGGTACAACTTGAGTAACTCAGCCTGGACGACTAAAGCAGCACTGTTGTACACTTTCGTGTTCCCCTCAGGGTGAATCATTAAAAAGTCAGAAAAATAGATTCTGGAGGACTGCAGCTTTGCTAAAAGGGACCTTTGTCTCACGCGCACTGCATATTATCACATGCATCAGGGGTAAATACCAGAAAAATCGGAAGGTTAACAGTTCAGTAGTTATCACAGTATATGTGCCATTGATTTTATTTTTATGTCTGGACTTGCCGTGACTTTCAGTGTGCACATTCACTCTCCAAAGAGGCAAAAGTGGGTTTCTTTGATGACCTAATGACTTCTCTTCTGACATGACCCCCCCCCAAACTTCTTGTGGCCCAAGTCTCCTCCTAAAACCTCCAACATCTCTAAAAGTCACTGCTAAACTGGCTGACGGTTTCATTTGCACATTCGCTTTCCCAACAGGAACAGCGCTATTGATTAGCGATGACCCGTGTGACCTTTGATCCACAACAGTATCAGGCCAAACTTTCAATTTTCAACACTCTGACCCCTGAGGACCTGCTGATATCAAGTTAGAATTTCCGGCATCAGGATAACCTTCTACTTTTCAAACTATTAAACTTAACTTTGCTAAACCTTTCATTCTTTTTTTTTGTTGTTTTTTCTTGTTGGATGCCATTTAATACCAGTGACCCAACAGGATAAAAGCAGACCTGTAAATTGGTGCAAGATGTGAAAAAGATTTACAAAGATTGCTTCAATGAAATCAGGAAATATTATTTCCCTTTTCTCCAGCTTGCCCTCTGGTATAAAAAATGCTGTCATGATGCCTGATTCTTCTGTGAACCCTTTTACATCATTTGGGAGGTTACAGTCTCAAAGGCTATTTGAATGTTGATGGATTTATTGGCAATAAATCAAGACAGGCAGACAAAGCCAGCGTTTGCTCTGCCAATATGGCTCAGTCATTGAATTTGTGATTCCTCCAGGGTATCTCTCTATTCCACCATATGAGTTCAAACAGCTACCCGGTATCCAATAAAAGATGATAACTGAAAAGTTCATTCAAAGAAAATGTGTGGTTTTCACACAGTGATGTCATTTTTATTGCAGGTTTATAGGTTGTCATTTTACTGCTAAATCACTGTGACCTTGAGTAAGCACTTCCACTATTAATCTCCACTCTGAATTGCAATCAAGCAGTGTCAGCTAGGTAAACGTGACTGGCACAAAGTAATGCATATCAGCTATCTATTGACCACTCACATAGCTGACCCTTTGACCTGTTCAACACAGTTGTTTCTGACAGTATTAATCATATCAGCATGCCACATTGGTATGTTTAACATTTCTAAATGGGGCAGGGCCTTTGTTAATGTGATAGGCAACAAGTCCTAACTCCCTAACTTGTCACATATGGCAGTTGGGCACTTTTAAAGCAGAGGGTAGCCTGATAGAGGAATTTAGCAACCCATAGGGCCTTCAAGGATCTGTAAACCCATCCAAGGCAAAATAGGATGCTCAACTCAACTCAATTTGACAAAGTACAAAGAGCAGAATCCCAGGGATGGCGGAGGTTGGTGTCATATAGGAAACTAGGGTTCAAGCCCAAGTGAGAGCAAACCGTGTCTGTTTTATAAAATTGAACATGTTTTTAAAATTTTAACCATGTTGCAAGGTTAGCCACTTGTTAGAAAGGCTTACTAACAGGAAGGTTTTGAGGGTCACAAAAATGGGAGTACCAATCATGAGTCAGTATTTGATGAGTTTACAGTGAGTATGTGTAGCAATGAGCTACATCAAAGTCATTGTACTGCCACTCAGCAGACACCAAGGCAACACCCTCAAACGATCATGATGTGCAGAAAAGACTGAAGAGAGAGAAATAACTCCACTTTTGATGGTTGCCAGAACTTTGCCTGTATGGACTCGGCAGTCAAATCTGATAAAAAATTCTTGAAAACTTGTGTGACTTTATCCCAACAATATGATTTACAACACCTTTTTTTTCAAACAAGTTATACTTCTCCTTTTCATGACAACAACCTCTATCCAAAGTGACAACATGATTGGCCAGATATGTTTCTGGATTTGGCGGAAACAGAGACAGAAAGCTCCCTGAGCCTGTCCCTACAGTCTCCATGATTACACACATTAAGCGCGGTTCTTTCTTATTTTTCTCCTTTGCCTCTTCACCAATGCCACTTGTAACATTTTATCAGACATATCAGTAAGAAGCGGCTATATTAGCCAGAGTGGGTTCAAAAAATGGTGCTTAATCACAACAATGGTTTTTATATCTGTGGGTGGAGAGGGATTCGCCTTGGCGCAGGTGCAGTATATACGAGTTTGTCACCAGCTGTCGTCTTCGTGAATAGTGCTACTTTATGGCCCAGCGGCAGGCAAAACACGACACACCAGCCGATCGTTGTCGCAGCTCGCTCTTTGTTGTGAGTTTGGTGTGTAGGAGCCTTCAGAGAGAAGGGACAGGATAAGTGTCATAACGCCATCATCTCTGGAGTTACGGACTGTTCTGTTCAAAATGCTTCAAGTGTTTTGTCTCCTCTCTTAATGCGTCTCAGGTTACACCTGTAGTCATTGAGAACATCTCAAACCGGCCACAAATGAAAGGCTAATGGGTCCGTTGTTTTTTAGAACAAAACATGAAACACTCACTGACCTATTCACCGTCAGCAATAACTTGGCTGAAATGGTCTATTTAAAAGAGTTAAAATTAAATGAGCAAACAAAAGAAAGCCCTAACACATCACAGCTTTGGTGTCTCATGTCACTAAGCTGTCTCAGACAATGACTACCACTAAGGGCCTTGTGATAGGCAGCTATAAAAATACAAAATGCTGAAGCTGCTGAGCACTGAGCTGAGATGTTTTTTCTTCCTTCCTTTCTTGTTTCAATCTCTCGTCTTTTTCAGCGTTTGGCTGAGTCAGGCCTCCCACATAAAAGTGGCTTATTGTCAAAGTAAAATGGGAGCTATTGGGTGGATAAGGAGGAGGTAGAAGTAAAGATATAAATGGTGAAGGGATTTAGTCAGTATCAGCTCTCTGAAAGCAGCTTGTATGGCTTTCCCCACCTTGTTGCAATGACTTCTTGCACACCGAACCTGCTCCTTCCTGCTTCCTTAGATTTGATACACAACTAAAAGTTCTGAAATTGGTCGCACTTGGGGTCAAAGGGCAGATCAGCCGCATACTGGACCAACCAACGACTGAGATCCAGTCCCTCTCTTTTCCTCACAATGAAGGGAAAACAATGCAGATATAATCAGGGTTTTTATTTGCTGCCGTTAGATCTGCGTCATGAGTTAACAGGCAACAGCTTCTATCCTCGGGGGCATTATGATACATTTCATTTCAAGTAACAGCTCATAACAAATTTGATAAGTATGGCGCATTGCCGCCTGAAATGGAGTGCATAATCCTGCAAACAGGACACAGACAGAAAATTGTGGTTTTATCAGCATGCTGTGTCCTTTTTTCAAGGTGCTTTCTGCCTGAAACACATTCCGCTGGTAATCAAAATGACACTTTATTTCTTATTAAATGCTCATTAGTCTAATACATTGAGTTTGTGGGTGTATTTAGCATGCACAGTATGCGTGTATGTGGTTGACAAAGAGACTCAACGTGAATGGGCTCATTCATGTTTCATTAGCAGAAGAACAACGCAGTTCTTGCTGGAACAATGAGTCTGATTCACCGAAAAGTGTTTGTAGTAGCAAAACCACAAGAGACATAATCAGACACCGATGAAAAGTGAATCACAACACAAGTTCTGCGTAAATTCTGCCAAGAATGGACCCCCTGCAGCAATGAGTGTAATTGGTCCTCATTCAGAATTCAGGTCTGGTGACTTTCTTATTCGCTCAACAATGAGTCCAGAATGTCTCGGAAGAATGACAGCAATATTCCTCTTTCATCCATAGCTCAGTGTTTTGCTCAAGGGCATATGCTGCACACTCAGCACTACTTATGGGTCACTCAGGTCAGGTTTTCTCAAATGCTGTCATTTCAAGGACTTAATTCAGCTGCCTTAGACCAAACAGAATGATGGTGATAATTCTGTCTGCATGTTGGGACCATTTTTTGCTCTTTGAAAACTGTCTTAGGTAAAACATCTCTGCTTAAGGCATGACAATAGAAGATTCTAGTGAAAAAATCAACGGTGAGGCTGAGGTGGCTGTTTTTCTTGCAGTTTGTTCCCGGTCTATGCACAATGTCGCCTCTAAATAACCACTGAGTGAGCTGCTGACAAATATGTTTCATCTATGACTCACAAAATCGGTGCTAATGGCAGGGAATCTGCTGTGTGTCTGTGACTAATATACTCTCTTTTTTTGGTAAAGAACCACAAATTTGGTAAACAAATTTTGATGATAAACTTGGGTGGTTGGTGGGGGTGCCAGGAGGTGCAGGCGATCACGCTGGTGACCCACGTTGTGAAACAAATGCTGCAAAAGTGCTCCCTCGCCCACCCCCATGGGAGATAGAACATGATTAAGTACACTATAGTGGCCCAGTGCACTACAACATCATAAATTCCCCTCGAGGGTGCCCTTTGGGTAGAGAAAACGTGATGCAGCGCACCAATGGGTGCTCTGAGAATGGAGAAAGCGCAATGCAATGCACCATATCATGGCTTTAAAGTGGGGAATATATGAATGAGCAGTATAGGCTGGATGATATGCAAGAAAAGGGTTTCATCATAAATGCATCACACCCCATTCTGACGCACATCTCTGTGCTCGGGACAATGGGATACTTGCACCTAAAACCATTAATTTTGGGCACAGGTTAAAGGTGCCGTACGTCGTATTCAATTTTATCTCCCATAAAATTTTTAAGAAGTGTTAAATAGCTTTACACTCATACAGGCATCACTTAAATCAAGTGTTTTGTCAGTAACATGGGTCCTCCGCTCTGCCGTATGCAGAAAAGACATTTTCTGGTATCCCGCTCCAACTTTCGTCCAATCAGGAGAGAGGATTCCAGAAATGTATTTTCAGTTTACTGCAGAACGGAGAGACTTTGAGACCCTCCTTACTGACCAAACTCTGTTATCAGTGTTGGCTGTCAGGATGTGGAGCTGTTTAACACTTAATTTGACAGAGTGCAAATCACTTAGAGTACCTTTAATGATGAGCCTCCACCTGCATAAATGCTAAAAGTTCACCATGAGATGTGAGGTGGCTACATTTCAAGTCTGAGTGACATGAAACTGTTTTCACCTCAAGCAGGATCGGAGCTGTTGCGCTCTGGTGCAGAGAGAAGGACGTCATTTTCAAATGTGATTTCAGTGTAAAGCCGTTTTGTCACGTAAACCCTGGACGACGTCCACAGCATCCGGTCCACAGTGGCTCTCCCACACACGGGAACATATGGGAGCACAGCAGGAGATCGCTCCTGTCAGACTCATTCTGTGTGGCTCAGGTAAACCGTGACTCCCGGGGGGGGGCGAGCAGCAGCAGAGGTCATCTGGATGATGACAGTTTGCACTGATATCAAAACCACATTACCGTGACAAACAATTTACGGGCAAGCAGAAAGGAGTACAAAGCCGCTGCACTCAGTGTCATCCACACGCCCACTCGCTCGCTGTGAACTCTCGGGACAATGACCTGCTCTGTTCACACATGGCTCAACTGGACGTTAGAGAGTTTGTACGAGGGAGCCGGAGGGACATTTAAACACGCAGCTCCTCCAGCTGAGGTCCAAAAAGTTTTGAGTAGCGCTGAAAATGTGCAGACGGTGTACATGAAAAAATCAGTAAGCATGTCGGCACGAGGCTCCACAGTTACAAACATTTTAGCAGAATAAACGTCTTTTTGTTACACTGTGTTAGCACTGTAACACAACAGGAAATCACCGGTGACCGTTCGAAAACAGCTAATATTAGTCGACCATTCAACAGATGGAGACAACAGCTGGATTTAAACTCAAAACAGATCCAGAGTTTGTCCTCTTCCTCCTGACAGTTGTGTAATATGAAGGATGGTAATAATTTCGGCTTCTTCAACACAATAAATAAAGTCTGGCTCAGTTGGTAGTGCAGAGGGTAAGTCCTCACTGCAGCGGGCCTGGGTTCGATTCCATTCTACGGCCCATACAGCACATACTTGCCGCATTTCGTTCTCTTTCTCTCATTTTCTGTCCAATTCTTCCGCTATCAATAAAGGCGTTACTTGAAAAAAAACAATAAATAAGTCTGGGAGCTGTTCTGTAACGTTCAAGCTTTATTTAACCTCGAGAGTCAATTGAGAGCAAACTCTCATTTACAATGACATCAAGAATAAACATCACATAAAAAGGGCAAAAAATTAGTGCAAGATAAGAGCAAAAAAAACAAAAAACCTGAACTCAATGACCAAAACACTTACAGGATAAATCTGCAATTACATTTAAAAAACATAACAATTCCATTTGAAACACTGACATTTAAAACTGAGCGCAGGATATAAAACAACTGCAGACCGCGGAGAGATTATTGGTGATCAAGGATCCAAACTGACCAAAGGAAACCAGCGGACTGACCTTTAGGGTGGACTGTAAGATGTTCCATGTTCTGGGAGCAGAAAGGCTAAAAGTGGTCTTCAATGTGCTGTACGAACTGCAGGGACATCAAGAGTAAGTCAGTCACTGGAACAAGTGTCTTAAGATTCGGGGGACCAAATCATTAATGACAAGATATAAGATGGGAGATCAGCTGTTATGGTTTTGCATATGAACAGATGCCAATGTACGTGACATCTTTCTGCTGTGGGGAACCACACAACCTTATTGTAAAGGATGCAGAGGTGAGTGCTGTAACTGTTGCTGGTGATAAATCTAAGGGCAGAGTCCAAGGGTTTAAAGGCCCAGTGGGTAACTTTGCGAAAGTGAAAGTCAACTCGCGACTTGATCCGAAATTTCAACACAATACACCGCCAAATCCCTTTATGAACCTCTGCCAAGCACCCCACAC
>JAQLOL010000016.1:9382119-9400011 GCA_029783665.1 Naso thynnoides | reverse complement strand
TGGGAAGTATGATTTCCTCGGAAGAAGAAGGAAGGAGGGAAGGAAGAATTCTTCTGATTACAATAGGATCCTTGGCTGCTTAGCAGCCCGGACCCTAAAAACCAAATCAACAACAAACCAGGAAGACCCAAGGAGCTCAGGGAACAGGTCCAAGTGGGAGAAACACCAACACCAGGGAGCAGACCAACTGACAGCTCAACAGGGGAAACACTGACTTTAAATACGCTAGGGCTGATAACAAAACAAACACAGGTGAGTACAACAAGACACAGGGGAAACACATGAGGCAATCAAGAAAAGTAGGTCAATCAGAGGAAGTAAAGGTGGCAGTACACAAGGAAAACACTTTTCAAAATAAAACAGGAACTAAACTGAAATCTAACTAGAAAGCCAAAATCACGCAAAGGCCCAATCCCAAACTGACCCCTATCCACTCACCCTATTCACTTTTCCATTTGCATGTTCTCATGGAGGGCCTGCCACATTAAGGGCCATCCCAAACCAAGTATTGCTGAGTGTAAGTGGACTGTTAACCCCTTATGTAGCGACTCTGCATTGGTGCAGGCTTATGGCAGTCCTAGCAGGAAGTACAACAGGAAAATGGATGAGGAAACAACATGCAAATGAAAGTTCAGTTTTTCTGCATTGTCCAGTAGCCTATTTTACTAGCAAGTTTGTCATGCTGATAAACAATATCACCGTATCAGGGGAAATTCAGATATGTTGCAGTAGCGACAGACAGCTAATATAATAATAATTAGTCAGCAGGCTGCCAGCTTACTGTAGTTCATGTGTAAATGACTCTGCAAAGAGTATGCACAATTACGTTTAACAGTGTTTAATATGGTTATTTAATAAAATACACAACAGTGATTGAAATGCAATAGTTCCTTCTTGCTAATATGGCAAAGCTGTGACACGTTTTAGGGTGCTGTCGTCTTCTCTGAGCAGCAGCTATAACTGCATATTGTAACTTGTGAATAAATCAACAGCCGTTCAAGCAGGCATCCATCTGTTGCCATGCTGATGGCTGTGTTCTGGCTGGGTGTAAAGGGTGTCCCATACTTTGAATTGAATTAACCCTCATAGTCCACCATGGTGAAAAAACAGGGGCACAAACAGCAAGGTAAGACAGACACTTAATACATAACAGAGAGGAAAGACAGTGCCTGAGTCAATGTCAATCACTTAGAGGAGTTCAGAATGCTGATTTGCACTCAGAATAAAAGATTTCTGACAAATTGACTATTGAAATTTATACCCTCCCTCCCTGCAACTCATGTTGCAAATGGAGGGAAAATGGGTTCACAGGTGATATTCTAGCTTTACAATAGATCTGAAAATTACTGGCAATATGTTTTTCCTTACCTGCATTTAGACTCACTAAAATCCAATAAACGTTGGCAACACACAGAGGCTATCCTCTCTCCATACTTTAAGTTTATTAACATGCGTATCCAGTTTATGTCCCTGCTGCAAAATGAGATACAGTCGTAGTCTGCAGATAGTCATCAGTCGAAACATGTTGAGGGATAAAAAAACTTAACCCTCTAGGCTCCAGAGTTTATTTAGGAAAATATTCTGTTTGGATTTAAAGATTTCAAAAGGCTGTACCTTGGAAGTGGTGAGAAATAAATCCATAGTGTAAATGAGAGAAATGTTCATAATGACCTAAAGTTTTTGATGGGAGTAATACTCATCTAATTTGCATATTGTGACGTCACCAGGTGACTTTCAGTAAAACTGAATTTTGAACCTATTTACAGAGAAAAAATATTTATATTGTCAATGCATCCTCAAAATAAAGGAATAGGAGTGTGAGTGGAGTAAATTTACGAGCGATCGTCATCAGAGGGCATATTGTCAGCTTCAGAATCGTCATCGGCAAAGATCAGTGTAAGCACCTCATCCACACTATAAAGTCCTGTAGGCAATTTTATTGTTTTATTTAAAAAATTGCTATCCGTCTCTTTATATCTCCGCTGTCTCTCTCTGCACTCTCCTCACTTCGCTGTCCACTCCCGCTCTCCGCTTGCGCTCTTAATTCCCCGCCCACCGGCTCCCGCTCTCTGCTCTGGTGTCGGGTTTCAAACGTTTTTTTCTCAGATATTTTGCATGAAAACACACCCACAAATGACATCAACATTGAAGCTGAACGTGTTCACTATCTAGGGGTACCAAGCAGTAACAACAGAAGGCAGTAGATTTAAAGATTCAAGCTGTTTTATTCAGCAATGCTGCCTGTCGCAATAATGCGACTTTGGCGCCTAGATGGTTAAAAGAAAGAATGGCCTGAGTCATCCAACATAAGGGTGAGTCAGATGTGCTTTCTTGTTTCCGTGGCAGGTGGCTCAGGTGGAGAAGTTTAGCGAGAGCAGCGGCCTGGGCATCAGTCTGGAAGCCAACAGTGGGCATCATTACATCCGCTCTGTTCTACCTGAGGGACCTGTTGGTCGCTGTGGCAAGCTGTTCAGCGGTGACGAACTGCTCGAGGTACGTGCCCCTTAGATGAAAGAAGACATTTAATTAACAACACTTATTTCAAAATGGATAGAGTTTTTCATTGCAGTTGACATTTTTGCCATTAGTATTAAAAGAGTTTTAACCATCTGCATGTATTGGAAAAGCTAGATTGTTTATCGGGCAATAATGAATACTCACGTCAACATACTACTTAAGCACACTCTTTATCGGACAATGATTAACCCCCATAGTACCTCGGTGGTTCACTAGTATGATTAAAAAAAAGATGCTGTGTCAGAAAGCATTACTGCCTAAATAATTAGGACAGTCTAAATGCAGAAGTTGAAGTATAGCTGCACAATCACTATTTTTTAAGGTCATTACCAGAAATCTTGAAGGTTACTATCCTGTCTTTTACAATGACTTCGCCCCGTCAGCTCAGTCAGTGGAAACACTACAAAGCGCTTTTCAGCACACAGACCAGAAGAGGTGATTTTTCACAAGCATAATTGATCCTCTCTTCTCCTTTATACTATCTGTGGTTGGAAGCAAAAAGGTGTTTTTCTTTGGATAATTTCAAAATTTTGTGTTTATGGCCAAACAGGTATTGCGCAAAAACTTGTTGTTCCTCTCACTTTCTTCTAAAATAAATGCTCGTGGTAGACAAGATCTTTACGACAGTGATACCGCTTTAGTCCACACGCGCGACTACAATCAACAGATAAATTTTAAAAGTCACCCGTAGTGATAAACCTGCAGCAAATTACCACACGATTTTGCCCTCCTCAGCTCAATTTTAGCCTCTTTCATCTTTTCGTTTTGTTTTGTGTTCCACAGCATTGCAGTTTTGTTTCACGCACTGCTCTTGTCAACCCATGTAGCTGTGAAAGAGCTCCTTAAAAGCCAGTGTATGCCAGATGCCAAACATTAAAATGGCGGAGAGAATAGTGGACAACTACTATGTGATTAAAGTGGGGCATTTAGTTGTGAAAGAGTCTGATCTGTCCTCCAAGAAACGGTGAAGACCAGGTCACAGCTGAAAGGAGAGAGAAGTTTTCAGCTTGTCAGGTGTTTTCAGATAGATGCTAATGTTGCTCTGTGTCTGCTAGATGTGTACATTGGCAAGCACAACACATTTAAAATGTCAAATTATGTCAAATGAATTGATGCTAGTTCAAACACAGATGCTGTGTTTACTTATGGTATGCTAAGAATAACATTTTTTCTCGCAGGTCAATGGTATATCCCTCATCGGTGAAACCCACAAAGAAGTTGTGAGAATCCTGAAGGAGCTTCCACTCTGTGTTTACATGACCTGCTGCAGGCCCGCCCTTCACCTGCAGACTGACCTAGATGCTGTCCAACCAGAATCAGATGCTTTGTCCACAACACCCCAATTAAAGGTAACGTATTTGCATTGTTAAACTGTAACAAACAACTGGTTTGAGCCACATTTTTGGATTTTTAACTATAGAATATTACAATTTTTAACTAATTACGATGAATTTGACATATAGCGTTTAAGAAGGAAAACCTAAAGGAAGTGAATAAATCTTTTCCTTCACAAGACTAAAATCTAGCAGTCTATGTTACTTACAGAGCATTGCAGCAGATGATGCATATAAATACAGTTAGAAACTCCCTGCATCTCCTTGACATGCAGTAATGTATCATGGGAAATCTTTTCCCGCCCCTGCATATAGGCACGGAAATATGATTGGAGAGCAGTACTCTTTAGGTTCTCCTCCTCCTTTATAGGCCATCAACCGTTATTAGCTTAGCCCAGGCTGTCAATCGCTCCATTGGCTTTCCACATTGCCAACCATGATGGATTAAGACTTAGCGATAAGCAGGGAGTCTGAAAGGTTATTAACACCAATTCTGGTAATACCTCAGCAGCAGTCGCCAACAACATTTGCTAGAGATATGAGACATCAAAAGCAGCTTCCCTTTGGGGAAGGGGGTTTTCATCTCTCCAGCTTTATCCATGATAATGTAATAAGGCCCCAGCATCCCAAAGATATTTCCCTTTTATCTTCTGCCAGAAACTTGAGCCACAAACACAACTAGAGGGGCGCAGCCTATGGGTTGGGAGTTAAAGTGAGGAACGAACGCTGCTACATAGAGATTGTGGGCTTTTCCTCTGCAGAAACAAACAGACCTGAGCAGCGTCCCGGTTGCAGAAGACTCAGAGGTGAACACAGCGGCAGCAGCTACAGAGGATGATGTGACAGAGGAGGCGATAGCATCTCCTTTGGCGATGTGGGAGCTGGAGATCCAGAATATTGAGCTTGAAAAGGGAGAAGGGGGATTGGGATTCAGCATTCTGGACTACCAGGTGGGAAATCATCCTTAAGAAGCTTTCAAAAGAACAGAAATCAGACAACTGTTATTATTTACACCATTTTGTTAGCACTATTACAGATAATATCAAATTTTTTCTATCACAAACATATTGTGCCATTAGTTTTTCATCAGAAAAGCAATACTTAACAGTCATTATATGATAACATTTTTGATATTTATTGTTATTTATCCATGTATAATACTAAAGTAATAAAAATAAAAAGAACATATTGCGTAATTGTTATAAAATACATTATATTCCCTTTGATTTTCATAGAAGTTTAGATTGTGATAGTTTACCTGTTGACCTCTTCTCAATAAACTTTACTGGACCGGCCCCACCACAGGACCCGCTGGACCCCGCCAAGACAGTGATCGTGATTCGCTCCCTGGTTCCCAATGGTGTGGCCGAGCAGGACGGCAGACTGTTGCCAGGAGACCGACTCATGTACGTGAACACCACCAACCTGGAGAACGCGAGCCTGGAAGATGCTGTCCAGGCCCTAAAGGGGGCCAAACTCGGCGAAGTCCAGATAGGAGTTGCCAAACCGCTGCCTGTAAGAATTAGAATTAGTAGAATTATTATCCTTTCCTTTTCTCTTTGCTTTAACCTGTCTGAGAGTTAAAGGTAGAATGTAACTAGTGTGTTCAGGGTAAAGGGACATGTATGTGTGCATGCATACATGCTGGGCTTTATAGATATTGCCTTGAATATTTGTTCACTGCTTGTATGTGAGGTTGTGAGTCAGGCGGTTTTTATATCATCCGGGCATGAGGGTTCAGCTTACGAGGGCTTGAATTTTTCATGCGGGCAAAGGAGTGAAGGCAGGCTGCATGGTTTAGCATTCCCCCCGATGTTCTTTCAGAGGAGGCGACCAGCGTTAAATTCTCTGTGCCCTTTGTTTCACATTATTTTATTATTGAATTTTCCAGGAACACAAACCCTCTTGTACATTTAAACTCATTGGGGCACCTGTCAAAACACTGGGCCTGTCCAACAGCGTGTTCATCGCTCCAGGCACCTGTACTCTTTGCCCATGCCTAGGACGTTCCTCCTTACAAAACTGCATGTATTGGTTCGTCTTTAGAGTTGCTTTTCTCTTGTATTGAGTCTGCTGTGATATTACACTGTGAGACCTCTGGGCTGCCAAGGTTAGCTGGATTACAGTGCTGTAGGAAGCCTCTGTGGACTTATCCAACTCTCCTGCAGGACGTGGATTGTACTTCTGAGGGGTATTTTGTTGTATTGCCTCTCAAAATTGAGTCTGACAAGTGTAATCCTGCAATATGTTTCCTTGCTTCTCTCATACCTGCTTGGGCTGCATGCCACACAAAATCAATATCAGGAGTTCTTACTAAAGAACGTGTGAAATGTTTGAAAGCTTTTCTGTTAATTCAAACAAAGTCATGATACTGCCCTTTTGAGCAATTTTCCTGCTTGAACGCTTGTGCACCAAATCAATATTTAACTGTATAGTTAGTTCATGAAAAGGCCTAACATCTTTTCCCATTCCTTACTAATTTATTTGTACTTGATTTGGTCACAAAACAGAAATCAAAAATCAAATCACATGAAGCTGGAGACACTGAAAGAATTTCTCCACTTTCCTAGGGAATATGTGGATATTCCCACTCTCCACACTCATATGGTGAGCAGGAAATTACTCCATCATCCACCATCCATTCATTTGACTTCAACAGTATTTTGGTTGAAGAAGGAGAGGAAGAAGGACTGACTGAGGGCATCGTTTACCGAGCTGAGCCGGCATTGGTTAGTTAGCATTTGGGAAAAACTGAAAAATCAAGCAGAACACAATAAAAGATGGCAAACAAATTGTACCTTATAAATGATATTTGATAATGAATGATAATGACTTTTCTCTGTCTGTAATAGGGCCCGACTGATATAGGATTTTGAGGCTGATACCGATATCGGGGAGCAAGAAAATTCCGATATCCTGTATATCAGCCTTGTACTTGTGACAAAGATATGTAATAGAGGCAGGATCTCTTACATTTAACAAACTTTACTACAAACATCAGTGCACAAAACAGGAAACGCTTTACTTAGTTATTATTAAAAAACAAACCGCCCTCTGCTGGACCAACTATGGAAATACACCATTTTGAATCACTAGTCCAAGCATTTTTTTCTGACCTTGTAAAACAGTTTTAATATCTGCATGTAAGTGAACATAAACCCCAGTATCATTATTATCGGCCAAATATCATCAAACTGATATATTGGTCGGGCCCTGGTCTATTATCATGCAACAGTCATTTAAAAGTAATACTCGAATCAAAATAAAGCATTTAATTAAGAGATATGTTTATTTTGTAGCAGCAGCAGCATCTTATAGTTGGATTAGTTTGGCATTAGTGAGGGTCCTAGATTAGCATGGTGAATTCAACTATCTGTGATTGTATAGGACAAAGTTCCTTTTCAAGTCCTGAATACGAAATCCTCAATAGCAAAGGCCACTGCTTTGATTCATTATCGCAGATTGACACCAGTGAAGCAGACCTGTCTGACGAAAAGGTGCTGGATCACACTTACTCTGGGATAGAGGATGACACTTTCCAGGCATCCATGATTGCTCTTCATGGGAGCAGCTGCAGCGCAGACCTGGATTACCTGCATTCATCCACCCCCAAGGTAAGCAACAGTTTCTATTCTACGGCTTTGTTCATTAAATGTTACAGCAGCATTAACTGCCCTTTGTCCCAATGAGCTGTACAACATGTCGTCATTATTCTTTGTTTTTTGTCTTCATGAGCCCAAATGTCATGAGAAATGTTTGGTTTTCTTTGCCGAGGCAGTAACAACATTATTGACTCTGTTGTTATATGAGGATTGGAACTGCGGCTGCTTTTGTTGCTCTGGGTGCCTCAAGAACACCAAGTCCCCAGATGGATATTAAATTATAAGGGAAATAAACAAAGAGGAGCAAGGGGCACAAAAACTGTTTTCCTGGAGGTTTCTGTGTGCTTCCAATTTTCCCAAAGGTTACTGCTGACCTTATTTGTAGGGCTTTCCTAAGAAATTTATGTGATAATATGGCAGCCCAGAGGAGCAGCGGAGGATTCCACAAAGCAGACTTCAGATGTTTGTATGAGGTCAGACAGCAGTTTTTCTCGTGATGATGAACAATTTTTGCCCCTAAAGCTCTGGAGAGAGGCAACAAATCTGTTGATAAATCAGATCTACTTCAATAACAGTAAATAGTGGAGCAGCTGTTCGGTTTTAGTGACTGTATTTGTGATAGTTTTTGAGGAATATGGATGCTTTTCCTCTCTGGTCCACACCTGGTTGCAGTACCACAATCTAAAGGTCAAGTGGATGTTCAGTCCACAACATGAGCCTTCCAAGTCACTGCCAGTGAAGCAATGATGGTTCTTTTTCTCATAATTGTCAGTGATAAATTACAGTTGTGCTACTTGCTCCTCTGTTGTCCCGCCTTGAAGAGAGTCGCCCATGTGCACATGCGCCTGTTGTGATGCTCAACACCATAGAAAAATGTATTGGAAATCATTAAAGCACTCTGGCCTCATTTCTGCACTGTGAAGGACTGTGTCCTTTTAAAACAATGTAAGCGATTAGATAAAATTCAGCAGACCAAAAGAGACCAACAGCATCATTTATTGCTAAGAAATAGATACAGTTTTAGAGTTTCTTTCATGGCACCTTAAGCTTTATTTGTATAAGCCTGGAGCGTGACAGTAAAAATGTGATATTTGAATCGCTTTTATGATAATGATTTAATGTGATGAGAAATAAAATTTTAGAGATGCTAAAGGAGCATTTTAGAAAATCGGATTCTGCCCTCAAATATTTGCAAAAAATAACTTTTATTTGCATCAGCCTCATCTCTCATAATCTCTACATGCTGTTAAAATGACTTAATATGTAATGTGATGTTGTATATACATTTTAAAGGAGTGAATTTATGATTGACGTACTTTATAATAGGGCATGACCATTATGGGTTTCAGGGCCAATGCTGATACTATATTAGAGAGTACTTTATTCTCCCTTAAAAACAGATTCAGTAAACACGCATATTGGAGAATACAAGTGCCAATACTGATTTATCTGCGATAGGTCAATATCAGCTGATAATATTGGCAAACAGATGCATTTGTTACACCCTATTTGATACGAAAGATACTATACTATAATGCAGGGATTTCTTACATTTTTGGCCTAAAACATACAAAAACAAACTAGAAATTATGGTATTTTTAGTGCTGGTGCCCTCCTTTGTACAGACACATGAAAATACTTGTTACTATTGCACGGCTCAGTTCACCTCACATTTAGAGCACTACCTTATTAAAAATAAACCTCCTATTTCTTGTTTCACTCCACTTTTTATGTCTGCTTCCTAAGCCCAGCTTGTAACATTTGCATATTTCAGAATTCGTACTTCTTTTCTGGCTGCAAAAGGAAAGTACAGTCTCAGTCTGGTTCTAATGAAGACTTAAATGCCGTTACAATAAAACTATATTTTGTGCATGATGGCAAGCTCAAGATGACCAGCATTTTCTGCTGTCCTCTGTTGGCCACTGATGGCTTTTCTATGGCTCATTACAAGGCGGGCAGGATGGTGACTGAGCAAGATGAATCCCCCCTGTTGGGCAATTGTCTAACTAACAGAGTGAAACATTCATTCAGCTGCTGTGCTTTGTTTTACCCCAGCTGACAGCTCGCCTGGACTTGTTGGACGAGCATCCCCACTTCGCAACGCCGTCCAGCCTCGCAAACAACACTCAAGCGTTCTCTCCAGAGAGGCCTGCCTCTTTCACTCCCCCAAGTCTGAGAGGTCACGTCTCTGATTTTAACGCCATACTCAGCAGTTCTGATCAGTACCTGGCTCAGCACTCAAGCAGCGAGGAAGCGGTGGAGTGCTCAAACTCATACAGCCCCTTTGCTAATGTCCTGGACCAACCTTCAGAGCCTCTCCACTATCAGAAGGAGCCACCCATCCCTTTTGGAGACATTGCAGATATAAAGATTTTAATGAAGGTAAAATAAGGTGCCACTAAAAAACTGATTTTGGAAGATTTCACCTACAAAAGAATACATTTATAAGTCTTAAAAGAATAAGATGATGATGAGTATTACTGATAAATAAGTATGAGTGTCTGGCATTCAGGGGACATCACATATACTGTACATTCAGGAGCATTTTAACAAGTGAAAAAATAAAATCAGCCTTGATCTTTTACTGATTAGACTTTCTGAAGCTAACATCAAACCCCTCCTCAGTCAGCCGTGAGACTCCTTTCAGTCTTCTATAAAACAAAGTTCTAAGCTGATTTGTTTTGAGCTTATTTTCACAGCGTATTTTCTACACCTACCTTTTTCTCCAGAGACCCCTGCTTTGTTTGGAATGCAGCCTTATATTTTCATTTACTTTCTGTGTTGAATTATCACCCTCAAGGACAAGGACGTCGGTGCGAAAGAATCAGCAGAGGACGGTGACAAGGAAGCCCTGACCTCAGGGAGCAATTTTGAAAGGACTATCACAGTTGTCAAGGGCAACTCCAGCCTTGGTTAGTGCTAATTTCTTCACATTCTTTCATTTGTTGTTTTTTTAAATTATTTATTTCTCGCCTCAGCCTTCACAGAAGTGTAAATGAGTTTGTGGGACTTAAAGGCGTGCTGGCCTTTTCTTTTGTATCATGCTTTATGAATGCCAGATTTGAAGCAAAATGATAGAAAAGATTTTTTTGGCTGCTCTCCAGTTTGAAAGGGTAATTTCATCGCTATACAGGGTATTTGCATTTCAAAACCTGCCCATGGGACTGCAACAGACTCAGAGAATACTAAGTTTTTAACTTCTGAAACAAATAGGTGTTTATAATCCTCTGTGCCTTGTTGAAAACCGTACCTTATTTTGCTTTTTAGCGCTCTCTGAAAGTTGCTATTTTCTTTTGGATTCAAAAATTCCCCTTAATGCATTTGGGTTTTCCTCTTCTAAATAGAACATACTGATGTTATTTTTATGATCTTTGCAAAAGAGGCCTGTACCCTGTGCTGTAAAAGAGTTTGGAAGTTTTAGATATATTATGTATAAATATATTATTTCACCCTCTGAAGTTTCTCCATTGAGAATGAAGTGAAAACCAAATCTGTGGTACTTTGACAGTTTCTAGGATAATTTTCTGGGACATGAAGATGGTTTCTTGTTTCTGAACTGATTTATTTTAGAATCAGTTTATCAGTGAAACTATGTAATTATGCTACATTAAAAGGAGCTCTTCATTTATAATGGATTTAATCCTAAAAACATCTCTTGATGGCATTAATGTTTTGATCTTTTGTTCAGTTTTACGTCATAGGCAACCCTCCCATAAATTTCAGAGGTTTAAATAGTTTGTTTTTCTTTCAGATCCAAATCAGATTAGTGTATAACATTTTTTTTCAATCTACCTCAAAGGGATGACTGTTAGCGCCATGAAAGATGGTTTGGGAATGCTGATCCGCAGTATAATCCATGGGGGCTCCATCAGTCGTGATGGACGTCTGGGTGTCGGTGATCTCATCCTGGCCATCAACGGGGAGCCCACAGCCAACCTGACCAACGCTCAGGCTCGGGCCATGCTGAGAAGACACTCTCTCATTGGACCAGACCTGGGGTAAGCGACTATGACCAGACAGCCGTGACCAAGTGCACTTCCTGCAAAGATAGACAAGCATGTGAAACTGTTTTGCGAAAGTTCTTAAAAGTGTAAATTGTGTTTGCTCAGTGGGAACTGACTGACATGGGATTTTTTTCATGGCCAGTGCAGATACTGATATTAGGGAACAAAAAATTCAGAGATCCGATATATTGGATGATATTATAAACATATTATCAGCTGACTGGTCATCTAATACTTGGGACAAAGGAATGTAATGGAGACAATATTTTAATTTTTAACATACTTTATTCCAAACATAAGAGCACTGAACAGTAAATAACTTTACTTTCTGGTGATTAAATAATGGACAGGCCTCTGCTGGACAAACTACGATATCACACCATTTAAATCACCAATCCAAGCATTTTTTCTGGCTTAAAAAACAATTTTATTATCGGCGCATATTGGAGAACATATACTCCAATACTGATATTTCTGCAATAGGCCAATATCGGCCGATAATATCAGCAAACTGATTTATCGGTCTAGCCTAATTACTTTGTATTTTTTGTGTAACTGTTAACTGGCACAGCTGCCTTGTATTGTCACCTCAGACTTTTCCGGACTGTACAAAGGTTCATACATGTTGATGTGTTTATTGTGTGTATCAAATATTTATTTCCAAGCATTTAGGGTTTTTGTTTTTGTAAAATGGTGTGTCAGATGCATGTAAACTAAACCTTGAAATCTTTTCTTAACCCGAATCAACTCAGGCTTCACAATCAAAGGTGGTATTCTGTGATTTTAAAGTGAAAATCAGCTAAAGGTAATTCTGCTATTGCTGCAAAAGTCATTTATTGCCTTAAAGGAGTCACCACTCCTCCCACCCTTTGCGGGAATGAGCTCACCAGAAAACTGGATGTTGTAATTCACAAGTTCTGCTCGCTGAACTAAACTTGGCAGTTTTTTAGCTTCGGTGCATAAAAGCCAAACTCTTCACGTTCTAGATCTGCTTGTGCACCTGAGGACGATCTGTGCCCATTTTATGTGTGAGTATGACTAACTTCCACTGCCGGCGGTGTTTTCGGCGAGGAGCTGCCATCTTGGTTTCCTCCCTCTTGTTGCCTCCATCTGCTGTCGGCACTTTGTCGCAGTCTGTTAAAGAGCTTTATCCAGACAGAATTAGAAAGTCAAATCAATTCAGTCGAGTGTCTAAACAGTGATGACAACCAAATATGAAAAGTTTGGGAATTTAATTGGTGAAGATGGTGCTCTTAATATCATTTAGACATGTTAATTAACATTTGAATTATGCATCCTATTAACCAACATACATTTCAAATTTGTCCTGTGGGAACAAAACTTAAATAGTGTTAGTATGTATTCTAACACACATAGTCAAATAATATCTGGATAAATCTTGACTGACTGCATCACTGAACTTGCATAACTTCTTTTATTTCTGTGACTAACATGTTCAGTTATTACCTGGATGTTTTGGACTCCTTATGTCTCGCTTTACTAACTCTCTGTTCTTACATTAATCACTGGTCTTTTAGCTCCGTCGTGTCTCTCACTGCATGTTGTGATGTCCCTAATGAACCCACTCATCCATTTCATTACTTCACTGGGATTCATTTTCCTGTCTGTCCGCATGCCGTCACGTGTAAAAAACCAAATCAACCCATCTGTTGAGGATCTGTCAGCCTCACTCCCAATGTGTTATTGTGCCCTTCAGAAACAACTTCACTCTGAATTGTTTTGGAAATGAAACTTTAAGTGGGTGTCAGATCTTAGCCAGTCAGCTTTCGGCTCATTTCTCAACATGAATTAGTAACCTGCCCGTGATTCTAATGATTGATATGCCCCTTCAGATTTGTCACACGTTCATCACACATTGTGCGATAGGAGAGTTGATTTGCTTGCACATTTATGAAGGTAACAATCTGTTTTGAATACTCAGACATGAAGGGCCTTTATCAAATTCATCGCATCTCACCTTGGGCTGGAGACTGCATTTTAGAAAATACAGCTCAGTGCTGCTGAAGTCTAATGCTTACAGGTACATTTGCTGGAAGAAAAACAAGCTTCTGAATGGAAATGTGCCGATTTAAAACAGGCATTTTTAAATGGAGGGGAGTGAGAGTTAGTGCTTTCATACCTGTTGGCACTTGAATGCCAGATTTCTCTATTTTTGGTAAATTACCGTGTGAGCTCAGACTGAGCAGGAGTTAATTACAATCTAGGAGGTAAATGGAGTTTACAGAAGTGTGGGAGCCAAGATGTTTCCTTGATGAAATGTTTGACTCATTTCTGTGCATGTGTCTGTGCTTCTATGTGTTTGTGTGTGTTTAGTATTACATATGTTCCAGCAGAGTATCTGGAGGAGTACAAGGCCAGCTTAGAGCCGGCTAAAGAAGATGTCTTCTCTGAAACAGCTCCAGTCCTTCCTCCAGCTCCAAAGTATGTTCTCACACAGCAAGTTTTTGTCATGTCATTGTGAGGTTAAGGTTGAGGTTAACTCAATGGTGCCCCATTGAGTATCCTTGTCATGTTTCCATGCAGTGTATCTCAGAAAAACATGTAAACAAATGTCCATTGTCTTCCTCAGAAAACACTGCAAAGGCACATTATCAATCATTCAGTGTTAATGTGCTTGTTAGCAAGCTGGTGGTCTTCTTGCTCTTGCCTTTGTTGTGGCTTTGCAATAGCCAAGGGCCTGACCAGAGACTCCACTTACTCCTCTGAGTGGACTTGATTCTCTTGGTCTGCCTCCACTTCAGCGAATCTCAGAGGGAGGGGATTCCTCATTGGTTGTTGAGTTTTCAAATTTAATATATGCCAATGGTCATTGTGTTTCCAGAGGGCGTTTTGTCTACTCTGGAGTAAGTGTGGAAAGGAGTCCACAATAATCAAAGTGAGACCACAATAATCTAAACAAGTCTTCATAAGCTCTTAAATAATCACATAAATGTTATATTGTGTTGTGATTGAGATTCTGACCCACCATGTATCGTGGAAAGAGACAAATGCTTTTCGCTTGAAATCACATCACATCATCACCACGAGTAGACAGCGGGACCTACAGCGGTGCTTCCTGCCTCTCACTTTTGCTCACACTCGCGTTCACGCTGTCTCCCCCTGGCAGGAGCTGGCATGAGGGAGCATCAGTTGAGACAGACATGTGGTGGCTTTGTTTTCACATATAACTTAGGCATTTTTTTGTAAATTCATATCACAACCATCACACCACATAGAACCATAGTACTATTTTTGGTCCTGCAACGTGGCTTTGTCGGTTGAAATGTCAGATATTTCTCGACAGACAGCTTCGTCCCACCCGTGGCTCCACACCCCTGGTGCTCATTGAGTAATCGCCTTTTCAACTTGGAGAACCACAGTTTCAAAACACAATACCAGACCAAGAGAATCAGGTCCACTCAGTGGAGTGGGTGGAGTCTCTGGTCTGGGTCCAGGCTAGCATTGCAACATTTATCTGTGTATTACCGCCACAAACCGTCCAACTCAGGTAATGCTTGAAACAACAAAATATTGCCGCAATGCTAGTTGCTAAAAACTCTGCAGGGCACCAAAACTATTCATTATTAACAAAATGTTTATTTTTTTCTGGAACTTTAAGGTGCATTTCCATTATTTTCTTTAGATCTTATTTTATGATCTAGCTTCCCTGTTGTGTTCCTCATGTGTTCATGCCCATAGATTAAAATTTTAGTCAAAGTACATATCTTTTAGCATCAGAACGCTATTTTCCGAAGCCGTTCAGAAAACCTTTTTCACACGTCACCCGACGTATGTTTCTGCATGATGACTTGCTGTGTAAAAAATCCCTAGCCAACCTAAGGAGTGTCTCCTCTTGTGATTAAGAGCTGCAGGTCAGATCATTGTGTTGACAGGAGGTGAGGCCTCACACACATGATGGATGCAAGCCCTTCAGCTTAACTCTCACAATTTAGCATGAGGCACCTTCTCAGATTTTTTTTTTTTGTGCTTAAGAATGTAACCACTTGGAAACAATCAGATATCTCCTCATTTACACTCTAGCTCGCTCGCCCACTGCTGCTCTCTCTGTCTCCCTTGTTGAGCTGGAGAGGAGGTGCCAACTTTGTAAAGTGTTTTCTCAAACGGCAAACAACAATTCCTGCATAGGGTGCCAAAATATAAAGGTTGAGTAATAATAAAACAGCCCCATCTTGCTCCTCTAAGCTGAAGTCTTCCAAGCTCCCACTTTTGTCACTCTCCATGCTTACACTGTCAGCGATCTCGTGTGTGTGTGGGTTGAGGAAGGGGAGGGTAGTGCTTCTTAGCTAACGGCTGAGTGGGAGTTTCCATTTGGGAAGTGGGCCTTTAATGAACACTTGACAGTCGTATAAATCTTAGTTTTTTATCATTTTATTGAACTCTTTCCTTCTGCTATCGTCTATTTAGAGATATTCCAAACCTCCCTGAACGGGAAGATGGAGAAGGAGAGGAGAGTGCTGCTTTCAGCAACTGGAACCAACCCAGGAAGTGAGTAAACATTCATACCAACATTTGTAATCTAATTTTTGTGCTAGTTTGTGACATACATGGTTTGAAGAACTTACATGTTTGATACAGCGCACAATAAAAAGTTAAAATAGATTTTAAGTGTCAGATTAGTATCACAGTCACAGCTATGAAGTGAGGAATGTCAACATTTAGCATTCTAATATGGACCAGACTCATATTGGACTTTTCGGGCAGATGCTAATACCGATATTAAGGAACAAGATAATTCTGATATCTGATATATTGGCTTAATGTCATTATCAAATACTTGTGGTAACGATGATGAAATGGAGGTAGGATATCTTACATTTTAATAACTATACTCAAACATCACTGTGCTGAATAGTAAACACTTCACTTTTTAGTTATTAAATAACAGGTCGCCCTCTGTTGAGCAAACTAATTAATGACACCATTTTAGATCTTTAGATCCAGCATTTTTTTCAGCATTCAAAAGCAGTTTTGATATCGGCGCATATCGGAGAATATATGTATGCTGATACTGATATATCTGCCATAGGGCAATATTGGCCGATAATATCGGCAAAACAATATATATATATAATTCTGATATTGCTCCCCTTTTTAGAGTGGAGCTCCTCCGAGAGCCAGGAAAGTCCCTGGGCATCAGCATTGTAGGGGGCCGAGGGATGGGCAGCCGGCTGAGTAATGGCGAAGTAATGAGGGGTATTTTTATCAAGCACATCCTAGAGGACAGTCCAGCTGGACAGAACGGGACCCTGAAAACTGGAGACAGGATTGTGGAGGTAAAGTGGCATTTCACGTTGCCAGTCTAATAAAACTGAGATTGTGTTTTGAGAAAAAACAAGAAACCCTTGAGAGAGTTTAATTCCTTAAATGTAGAGTGGAGGTTTTGGTTTCCTGACAGATTCTTTCCCCCTTGATATCTTTTGACAGGTGGATGGAGTGGACCTAAGAGATGCTAGTCACGAGGAGGCAGTTGAGGCCATACGAAAGGCAGGCAACCCTGTCTCCTTCTTGGTCCAGAGTATTGTTCACAGACCCAGGGTGAGTCTGTATTGGTGTCAAACCAATTGCAATTAACTACATTATAATCTAAAGCTCACAATTTTCTCACTCAGATGCTTTTTTTGCACCTGAAGCAAAGCGTAGTCAATCTAAAGAGGCCATTCAGGGCACTTTCAAAAACTAAAATCTATAATCTACAACCTCTGTAATATCTGGTTTCCATTTGAATATTGGAAGAAAGTCATTTTGAATTCTTTTATGAGCACAACCACCAACCCAGCGTGGCATATTAAATATATTAGCAAGTTTTAACCTCTAAGTGCGACGCTCATTGAAAGTCCCGTATCAACAACATCGTTTGTTGTTTGAAAGTGCCCTCAGGCTTTTAAAGCTTGACTAAGTAGTTTCCTGCTGGGGCCGCCACTGGCTTGGCTCCAGTGTCAGATCTCTCATAGTCAATCACTTTTCCTGCATTGTTATCTGTGAGATAATTCCCACATGCTTTCCCTAACATTCTGGTTACTCATTAAGCCTTGTAGCAACTCATAATGTGATGTAGCACATGTAGAAAGGACAGACACGAAAATAAGGGAAACAATTCAAGAAAACAGAGAATTATTTGTAACTGTGGTGTGGCTCTAAACTATACCCTAAAGTGGCTACAATCATTATTTTTATAATAGCAAAAGAGAGGCATCAGTGATGAAGCCACACACTAAATTATCGCTGAACTCTACAGTTCCCTCGGTATCTATGGAGATTTCAAGTGTCTTAGGTAATTGTCTTGTCTTTCGGGCCCTTAACTGTTTTAGTTCACCCTTATTACTCTCATAAAATTGGTTTGGCCACAGTAGGAAACTGTTTTCAAAAGAGCCTGACCAGTAAGATTGTCCGATATTTACCTATTACGCATATATT
>JAQLOL010000016.1:9351045-9369429 GCA_029783665.1 Naso thynnoides | reverse complement strand
TTTTTTTTAATATTTTTAAAAAACAAAAATGTGTTTTGTATTGATAAAAAAAAAAAAAAAAAATATATATATATATATATATATATATATATATATATATATATATATATATATATCCAACTTAAAAGTAAGAACTAGTGTGAATCTGTGTCTGTTTAAGCAGAGAGACTCGCTAGGTGTCAGCTCAACTTGGATCTGCCCTCTGTTCGACCTCATGCTTTGTCACAGAGGGAGGGCAGGGGTGGAGCACAGGAGTTTAGTTATGGTAGCTCAATCAGTAGACCTGAATTGAATGGCACACACACACACACACACATACACACCCCTTATGACTTTATTGCCACCATTCCTTTCTGTCCCCGAGCCAAGCTGCTGTGTTTAGAAAAAAGGGGTCAGAGAGGAAAAGTGAAAAGAGCGGTTTCCCAGTCCGCAGCAATGCTGTTAGCTGGGAAATATCCTTTGCATGTCCATGGCAAAAGCTAATGGGGTATTTCCCCTCTTTAATGTGGTATAAAAAAAAAAAAGCTGGACGTCAATCTGACCACTCGAGCTTCTCACAGACTTTTGTGGGAAGGCTGCTTCCCTTCAGTGAAGTCAAGTGTTGTTACATCACCATGTGATTTTCATATTATGATCTAGTGTTCAGATATCTCAGCAGTTTGGGTTTCGAGGGAGGAAATGTGACCTCGAATGTTGAAGGAGAATTCTTTTTTACATTAAATTAGCCTGTTAGCACTTTTAATAGTGTCCTGCTGCATTTACTTTACATCAGGAGCAGAATAGGAGGAGAAAATGCCCCCAAACTAGAAATATTCCCCTAATCGTTTAATTTCCAGAGGGCAATAGTTGCCAATGACAGCCTCCTTTTTGTCTTCTCACAGGTGAACGGTATCGACCTGCGTGAAGCCAGTCACGATGAAGCCATCAACGTGCTGCGGCAGACCCCACAGAGAGTCCGGCTGGTGGTCTACAGGGACGAGGCCCAGTACAAAGAAGAAGACCTTTGGGACTCCTTCACAGTAGAGCTCCACAAAAAGCCCGGCCAGGGCCTGGGCCTGAGCATCGTAGGGAGGAGGTCAGAGAGAGTTATTATGGTATTACTGCTCCTTTTTAATACCTAGTGCGCACTTATTAATGTGCAGCAGGATTTACTGCAATCTTAAAAGAGCTTTTCATATGAAAACTGCTCCTTTTTCATTAAATAGCTCGCAGTTAGCTTTGCAAGGTGCTTTGGGGATCTCAAAAAGAGTCATAACTAATAAATAGCACGAGCAGCAAAGCCAAAGAGCAAATAAATCCTGACAGTGTCATAAAACAGGGAAGTTTAATGCGATTAACAAAGCCAGAACAGTCAGACTACAAATACAAATATAAATGCATTTTAGGTATAAAGTAGTATGGGTAATGTAATGAACATCAAGATATTATAACCAGCAATCTGACAGGCAACATAGTTTGACAGTAACTGTTTAAATTTTCCCTTTGCTGCAGATCACGGGACCAGAGGTAATCATTGTTAAATAAAAATCTTAGCATTGAAGTAGATTGCGGTGAGTAGAGGTAGAAAAAATAGAGATCTTGTGCATTCATGAGTTGACCTCTGTTGATACATCATCACTCATGTAGTCCTGAGGTCATCCCTTGTTTGTTTGTTGTTGTTTTTTTAATTTAAGGCCTGACTGATATGGGATATTTAGGGCTCATGCCAACAGTGATATTAGGGAGCAAGAGAATTCTGATATCCAAGTACAGGCCAATATTATTTATGTGTAGTATTGGCTGAATATGATTATCAAATACTTGTGACAGAGATATGTAATGGAGGCAGAATATCTCACATTTCAACAAAATGTATTCCAAACATCAGTTCACTGAACAGTGAACACTTTACTCATTAGTTATTAAAAAGTGGACTCTTGCTCTCTACTGGAAAAAAAAACTACATAAACACACCATTTTAAATCACAAATTCAAGCTTTTTTTTAAAGTCTGAAAAAAACAGTTTTAATATTGGTGCATATGGGAGAACATATACGCCGATACAATATATCTATGATCAGCCAGTAATATTGGTAAACCAAAATATCAGTTGGGCGCAAATTATGTTGGGTGTGGACAAACTCCTGCTTTCATAAATGGCGTGTTTATCAGGTGGGTTTCACACCCAGCTAACACATCAAGACTAAGTGATGTTTTTTAAAATCTTATTTTAACAAATTGACGCTAACATGTCAATCCTCCACCGCAATAGGTGTCTGTGTCTCTTCTTCACTCTAAAGTTTAGAGAAAAGCTGTTCATGATCACCCGTCTGATCGTTTTCAGTGGCACGAGCTGCGATCATGACTCGGTTTTATTGCCGGAGACAGTCAGTATCAGAGAATGTTGCTGTTTTGGCTCCCATTAGAGCCAATTAGGAAAATTTACTAAGACATGAGCTGGCGAATCGCAGCCTGTCACACAAACCTAACACAGACCTCTATTTTAGCAACAGCATTTATGGCTTAGGGAACATGTGGAAAAAGGCCTGCTGGTCCATGTGCTGAGAGTGTGTCGGTGTCAGGTGTGTGTGGAGTGTGTTGATTGATCTCACCATTGGGATCACCCTCAGGAATGACTTGCACAGACCCTATGTGCATATGCGCTGCTGATCGCTTTCTTTAAACAACTGCAGGGTAAAAGACCTGAGTTGGGGTCGCGGGTTGAGCGGCTTGGAAGGCAGCAGGCAGAACAAATTTTAATGTAGTTGTAAATCTTTGCCCCTGTCACAGCGGGTTTGCAGCACAAGTGGAAAAAACAACTAAAACGCTCGATCGGATGGAAAAGGCAGCGAGAGAGAGACAATTTAAAACCCTCGGCTAAAATGGAAAGTGCAAGCTAGCAGTTAGTGGTGAGGAGCTGTGACAGCCAAGTGTCTCTGGCACTGCGGATCGTGCGGGATCAAGTTGCCGCGCTTCACATCTTTGCTTGTGTTTGTTTTATCCACGTGGAGATTGGCACTTTAGATATGCAAAGTCCACAGCAGAGATGTGCTTCATCTTCCCTGCAGTGAACTTTTCCAAGAGGTCAGTCAGGACAAACAGTAAGCACAGATTATGTTGACTTCTAAAAAGTAAATAATAAAGATATGCTGTATTTTCCTATGGTAAAACCAACTGGTTTGAGAAAGTCTGGTTTCATTTGGGCTTGCTGCTTAGCTTTTTTTTTGTGTGTGTGCGGATAATACAAGCTTAAACTCCAAATTTGGTCAAACGATGAAAAGCCAGGGGAGCGGCTGAGGTGTGACAAGCAGGTGGTAAACGCCACAGCTGGTAGACTGACACCTGAGACAGACACCTGTCAATCATGCAAACAAGTACCAGGACGTGCTTCTCATAAAGACTCAACATCTCTTCAAGGGATATTCCTGAATTTTTGACATATTGCCACATTTTTGACTTCTCCAGTCCCATTCCAATTGATAGAGATAATTTTCAACTCATTTGATGCAGTACGGTGTTTGGACGACTTGCTGTTTAGCTGCGATTGCTAATGATAATGCAAGTCAATGGGATCAGTAGCATTCTCTACCTAACTTTGATTAAACACTCCACAGTGTCCCCAAAGCAAGTTGAATATGGCAACAGTCTATTGAGGCGAGTTTGAGAGTTCGTATAATAATTTTCAAAGTCAAAATACCGCTGAATTTCTCCAATTTGTGGCTTAGTAGCAACAGGAAGTATATAGTTCATCAGCCTCCTTTCGTTACTAATCCGAAACAGAGCCACAAATTAAAGGAATATAGATGTATTTACATGTTTTGATTTCTAAAATTATTTTACAAATTTGCCTAGAATGACTGTCTTTGTATTCAACTTGCTTTGGGTGCACTTTGGAGTGTTTAATCAAAGTTTGGTAGAGAATGCTGCTTGTCCCATTGACTTGTATTAGCATTAGCATTTACAGCTAACAACGAGCTGTCCAAACCCAGTGCTGCTTCAAAAGAGCTGAAAATGGTCTCGATCAAGAGGAATAGGACTGGGGAATTCAAAAACAAGGCCCTATGTCAACGATTTGGAAATATCCCTTTAATATATTCTTTTTGTAAAGGAGGATTCCTAAAACACTCACCGTGCACTAATTACACCAATAATGTTTTGATAAATAAACAAGATTAAAACTAGAATATTGTGAATTTTCTGTGACATCTGTCACATTTTATGCCTGGCTGCTGCACGCTCACAAATCAGCACATGCAGGATTCAAGATGGAAAACACATCCACTGAGGTCACAGTCTGGGGGGTAAACACACTCTTTTGCTATTAAATATTCCATCTTACCAGCTGTTTGTCTGCTGCTTCCCAAGGAGCATAAGCCACATTTGTGCTTGTCCGTTGGAAAAATGAGAAATTGCTGGATCAACTGAGGAGAGTCATTTACATGCTCAACAATAGAGTCAGCAGTATGTAGATTTAAGGTCTGCTAGCGAGGAAAAATATGTATGATTTTTATCTCACTATTGCTGACTTGTTTCTCAACCTTTTCCTCCAGAAACGACACAGGAGTATTTGTGTCAGACATCGTGAAGGGAGGTCTGGTCGACACTGACGGCCAACTGATGCAGGGCGACCAGATCCTGTCAGTCAACGGTGAGGATGTCAGGTCGGCCACACAAGAGGCCACAGCCACACTGCTCAAGGTACGTCAGCAGCTCAGAATGAAGCAAAGTCAGTGAAAGGCACGACAATTTTGCACTGTGATGGATGACAGCTTTAAAAGTAATGTGCTTTGTGTTGCAGTGCTGCGTGGGGCCTATAAAAATGGAGGTAGGGAGGTTTAAGGCAGGACCCTTTCACTCGGAAAGAAGGCTGTCCCAAAGCAGTCAGGTAAATCACTGGATTTCTGAATAGGGCCCGACTGATGTGGGATTTTTGGCTGATATTCTAAATAGAATATTTTGAATGTGATTATCAAATACATGTGAGAAAGATACGTAACGGAGGCAGGATATCCAACAAACTGTATTCCAAACACTACATACCAAACAGTGCAGTGAACAGGAAAAACTTCACTTATCAAATAATGGACTGTAGATCGGTCAGGCCCCCATTGTGGATGTTGGATAGAAAATGCGCTTATTCCCTGTTTAAAACACAACAGCGAAGGAATACTGTCGTCTGTTTCAGATGAGTGACACGGGCAGCTCCAAGGCGGCCTCGCAGTCTTGTTCAGACTCTGGAAATCTTCCTGATGACCCTGACAAACTAAGTAAGCATCCTCAGAGTTGGTGGTATTCCTGAGGCATAAAAGTTTTAGGAAATAAAAGTAAAATGTGGACAAGGCGTTGTAACATTTTTGCATATTTGCTTCCCCTCAGCTCCAGAGCATCTGGACACCAGAACAGTTGAGTTCACTAAAGGTCCCAATGAATCTCTGGGTATCAGTATTGCAGGCGGCGTGGGCAGCCCCCTGGGGGACATACCCATCTTCATTGCCATGATGAATCCCGTCGGCGTGGCTGCTCAGACCCAGAGGCTCAAGGTACGAAATTTAAACCTCCCTCTCATAACCTTCACTGGCTTACAATGGAATACTAAGAATTTGCACACTAGCTGTTTCTGTGTAGGTTTGAATGTGAATCTCACTTATTTTCAGTGACGTCATTGACGCACACTTAATTCCATTTGTGAGTCTCAAATCATCCCAAAGGTCAAAAGCCTCCAGTCTTCAGCAGTGACTGACCTTCACAGTTAAAAGACAATTGTAGCTCTGTGTGACGCAGACCGGAGGAGGACAATAGCCGTCGCTACCGCAGATAATAAATCTCCAACTCCTGCATTCAGATCATTAAGCCTACAGAAGGGCTTATTGAAATGAATAGGGGGGCAATATTGAATAGTATATTCATGCTGCTTTATCTTTTCAGCCAGAATGAGACATGAGAACTCCGCATAATGAAATCACTCAACTGGACACGAGCATAGATTTGCTTTTGTATGGTGCTGTGAATTACATTTTCTAATAGTATTAGCCGAGGCTCACATCCTGTTATCATGCAGAGTTCCTCCAGACTTTGCTGAGTAACAATGAAATCACAGAAATCACTTAAGAGCAACTCTGCAAGCTTTTAAAAGTAGTACTTCTGTGCCCCGTTTCATTGTTTTTACTGTTGTTTCCAACTCTAACACTGATGTGCTGCCGACAAAGAGCGCAGAGAATCGTTCAGTAAAAATAAAATCTCCAAACTGTGCATTCTGAAGTTGTCTGTCCTCTCTTGTGTCCTTTCAAATGGCATAAAACTCTCATTTTCACAGATCGGGGACCGCATTGTCAGTATCTGTGGAACATCTGCTGAAGGCATGAGCCACTCACAGGCTGTCACGATGCTCAAGAACGCCACAGGCACAATACAGCTGCAGGTCGAAAAAAGCACACGTACACCTGTTCTCTCTCCTGTTTTGTTCCAATTAGATAAACCCACAAACACAGGTAGATAATCTGCAGTTGAGCATGTGCAATATTCTTCCATTTATCTGTGAGGAAAGTTTTCACCTGAAAAGAACAGTCGGCTTTGAAGTACAATAAAACTTGTTTTCCTTATCCGGCACTGCTACCAAGCTATCAGTCTTTATCTCTGCAAGTCTAGAAGACCATAAAGTGTTTGCATGCACCTGTAGGTGGTAGCCGGCAGTGACACCACAGTGACGGGTCCCTCACAGGAGCAGGCAGCTGGAAGTCTGACGCCCACCTGTATATTTCAGGATGACCTTGGGTAAGTGTTGGGTCTTATATAGAAATAAGAATTTGCTGTGTCCAAAGATCAAGCTTACTGTCATTCTAAGATGAAATACTTATAAGCAGGCATCACAAAGGGGGAGGGTTAAAAGTTAGTGAAGGAAAGTGTGGAACGTTCATTTGCTGAATTCATGGTAATAAATGTTTATCAAGCAGCTTGCAGTTAATATATGTAGTTTTTAATAAACAGGATTCACTATTCTACATTGTTAACTAAATTCTAATCTGTTTTTTTGGCTATTCTGATAGTTATTGTTCCAGTAGTATACAAAGCTTTTAATGGCAAGACATTTTAAATTCTTGACAAACCTTTAGTTTTTTATTTGACGCACGATATGTCATTTCTGTTGCGAAAATGCTCTCAATCAAAACAATAGAAACAAGACAGAGTACAACATCGTTAAGCAGCGTAGGATCATGGGAGTTTGCAGCCTTTTTGTGTGTGTGTTAAAGGAACAGTTCACCCAAAAATCAAATATAACGCAGTCATTATTAACTCACTCTCACACCAATTGAAATTTGGGTAAAGTTTCTTAGACCCAGAAATGTTTCTGGAACGTCACAACAAAACAATGTTGCGGCATTCTCCAAAACAACTGAAAAATGTGGGGATTTGTTTGAAAACAAAATAAGACAAACAAAAGAGACTTACTGGCCATTTGGCCTAATTCGAGTCTCCGGAAGCCCCAAGATCGTAAATGAATCTGATTAAGTGTTACATAAACTGTTTTTTAAGCTGCGAGTTGGGCTGTTTGTTGATGCACTTGGGCACCAGTGCACAAAAAGTCGTTGGGCACTTTTCCATGTTTTGGAAGGCACTTCGTCATGTTTTATCTACTACAGGGGCATCCAAGAGAGCACTTTTGTGGCTTTTCACCTAACATTTTGGCTTCAGAGGGAGGGGTTCTCTGGGTGTAAACAATGTTGTAAACATTTGGGATAACAATAATACATAGCTCGTCAAAATATTTAAAACAAAGCTTGTAGTTTTTAGACACTTTAATATGGAAAATTGACATACTGTGCCTTGAACTTACACTGTAAGATTCAGACATTGGTAAAGGACTGTTCCTGTGTTTTGTCAAGGGAAGGCGTTTTAAAAAATTTTAGCTTGAAGTTCAGCCCCCTCCCCGCTCTGATAATGTCCATACCGTCCCTAACTGTCTCTGTCTTCCATCAGCCCACCTCAGTATAAGACCATCACTCTTGGAAGAGGACCAGACGGGCTGGGTTTCAGTATAGTTGGAGGGTACGGCAGCCCTCACGGAGATCTGCCGATCTACGTTAAAACAGTTTTTGGAAAGGTTAGTGGCAAATTCCTCTATTCATCTATTTGCAAAACTTCCAGATTATTTGCCTAATCTTGTTTGTATGTGTGTGTGCATGTTTAGGGGGCAGCGGCAGAGGATGGCCGCCTGAAAAGAGGCGACCAGATCATGGCTGTGAACGGCCAGTCTCTGGAGGGCGTCACACATGAAGAAGCCGTCGGCATCCTGAAAAGGACCAAAGGAACCGTCACGCTCACTGTGCTATCATAGACACACATTATGCAAACACTCACAAACACAATCATTGCTACTTTTCCTGCTTTGTTTCACACTCAAAGTTAGTCCACATGTGAAAAGACTGAAACTCTCAAGTAGGAACACACCTCGCAGGTGTGACCAGCAATATCTCACATTTCATATATGCCGGTTTAACCAATATTTTGCACACTGTAATGTGAACAACCACACACTGTTAACCATTAAGACTCTTGTTGCTCAATGTAGCTTTTAACACTGTGATCCACGTAAGCCTGCAGCAAGTAGACTTATGCTTGTGTCATGACTGAGAGAGGGCTTTTACTATCAAAAGAAATGTATGAAATTCCTAATCTGCCATGCAGTTTTAATTATCTGCAATGCAAATCAGGGGTTGTAAATAACATTGGACACAAAGCTCAACTCACTCACATTCCATGGCTGTGATATGAAGTATTCACTGAACATTGTGGAAGTATTTTGCTGTTTCTTGTATGGAAGTGAAAGGCTTGTGAAATCATTATCGGGAGGCGTATTTTACAACAGATGGAACCCAAAAGTAATATCATAATATTTTACAGAGGAGCGGCCAATTTTTCAAAGTTTTTAACAGTCTGAAGTTCATTCTAGAGGCGACCTCCCTCTAAATTCAGAGCTTGAAGCAGCATAAAAATGCCCCGAGGCAATTACCAGATGAGTGGGATTTAGCTAATGGCTATATTAGCTGATAATAGCATTATTCGTCTTTTACGTTGCACTGCTGTTGGCAAGTCATCAAACTGTTTTTTATTTTTCCTGAAAGGCTGATGCTGCTGTAACTGCTTTTAATCAACTTATCATGAAGTCACTGTTGTTTTGGCAAAAGTGGCAGAGAATGCATTTTTTAAATGCCGAAGGCTCGAGGTTTGATCTCGTAAATACGGCGTGTTAACACTTCCCTGCAGGGAAAGACGTGAAACCATCGATGTTTTGGTCCTTAAACTAAGCAGTGTGGTTAATGCACACTAGAATTATGTGTGTGTGCGCGTGTGTGAGAGAGAGAGACTCACTCACTGCAATATAGTGCTGCTAAAGCTGATACGTAAGGTATTATGTCACAGTATTTGGATTTTTTGTATTAATTAACATTCACTTCATGAAGGTGTGCAGAAAGTAAATGACCTGCTATCTCGTTTGGAATGGACGAGTGGTTCCTCCTCAGTGTTTAACTTGTCATGTGATTATATAATGGACCTGAGCTCATTTCGACCTCATTATTTACCCAAAACAGAGTCCTCTAGTGTGTCGTTTCTGAAGTCGTTAGGCCTGTGTTGTGTGGTCTAGATTCAGAAAGTTGTCTGATCTCTGTCTTTTCATCCTCAGTATGGCTCTAGTACTGTCTGTATGACAGTATTAACTTTATTCACACTGAATTAAATAAAAGTGACCTTTGGATTCAGTCAGTGTGTTGCCTTGTCTTTTGTTTTTCCTCTTTTTCGTAATGAATTCCTCAATAAAACTAGCTTGTTAAACCTTAACAGAATGACTGTAAACTTGCATATAAAATATGACGTCCTTTGATGAATATTAGCAGTTGAGCATTGTGAAATGAAGGGCAACTTTCCAAATGCACCAGCTGTTAGTCAGTCCAACTGCTATTTATTGAGCTCTTGGGGTATTGTACACTACACTGTACATCCCATCTGCCATACATCATCGAAATACATTTTCTATCCAGGAGATAAAGCAGTTTACTGTCGCCGGAGGTCACATTTAAATGAAAAGGAGAGTAGTTCTAAATCAGAAGTTAAAACAAGTTGAATTGAAATGTACATGAACAAAGATTTATGGATAAAGGATGATATGGCCATGTGGAACAGCAGCGCATGGTCTTGCTTGAATAGACTCTGTTGTCACTTGAGACTTAATAAAGCCTGGATAGAGAAAGGCAGAGCTCTCCATGAAAATTTTGTATACCATCTGTCTGTACGCCGTTGCTGATTAGCACAGCTGCTTCACAGCCTGTCGCATGGTTTGTGTAGAATTCTGAGCATGAAGTCTGTCTCCTAAGCTAGTTTACAGCAAACATGACAACTCGCTGGACCTTTGAAGTCTTTTGTCTAATGAGGTCTGGAGTTTGTTAAGATTCAGCGGGCTGTAGAGAGGAGCTTTGTTCTACTTTTATAACAGTAGTGCATACGCTCAACTATCAGGTGACTCCTTCACCCTGAGGTCAAGACCCAACACAGATGCCTGCAGCTGCTGCTAGCTAAACCACAAGCTAGCTAGCCGCTGCAGTTGACAGCCGAGCGCTTGCTAGCACCTGTTGTTTTAACAGCCCCAGTGGGTCTAGAGGTGACCAGGCCTCCCCTCCAGGTTCAGGAGACACTGGTTGGTTTCGCCTATGGCTTGTCTGCACAAGCCTTTTAGATGCGGGATCAGATGTTGCCACCGCGTCACGCTTGACTAGCATGTGGGGGAATAGTGTAACGTTTCTGTGACAATGAAGCCAAAGATAAATCTCTCTGAAAGACCGAGATACCGAGATGCCAATCAGGCTTCTGTGAGCAATTCTAGGTGATTTTCCCATGAACAAGGCTTCTTTTTTTAAACCTCATAAACAAGAATTACAACAAGGATACTTTCCATGTCCTGTTGCACTCAAAATGTCAACTCCAGAACTAATGTGTTCGACGCCGCGGCTTTAGATGCAGCTTGTGAAGTCAGCTTGTCGCCGGCTGTTCAAACATTTCATAGCACATTATAACTCACACTACCTCCATATTGACTATCTAAAGGTTAAGCAAACAGGAACCTATAGCTGACAATTAGGCTGTGATGACTCAGCAAACACACCTAATGAGATTATGCAGGTCTAACCATAGATATATAAACGGGTCCAACTGCTAAAAGGGGTTTTGCACAAATTTTCCACCATCAAAAAGCAAATATGAACAAGGTGGTGGAGATCATTTACATCAGTCATATGAATAATGATTTGTTACCATCTAAGAAATCTGGCCATGAACTTCTGCTGAACATAAAAAGCATCAAAGAGATGCTTCGTCTGGATTTCTATCATCCATCACATGTTATTGTGCAAGCAAACTTGGTGTTACAAATGCTTTGGTAAAGGTTGAAATGCATTCACCAGCACATACGAAGCAGAGCACTAAAATTATGCTTTGCTGATCGGTATTTCTGATTTTCTCACAGTCACTGGCTGTTCATTTTTTGCTGCCATTTTTGCTGAAATGTTATACGGACATTCATGATCTTGCAGAGGATGACAGTGATTTTTTGTAACACTTTGACTTTTGTCTGGGGCCATTGTGAGGTGGACATTTTTGATTTTTAGTGACATGACTAATTATTTAATGGATTGAAATTTGATATTAATATTTGCTTAATTTATTTGACAATATACTTAGAGTATGAATCCTAAGATTACTTTTTCTGTGGTGCCACCAGCAGGTCAAAGTTTGCATTTTTTCCCCACATCTTCTGGATGAATTGGTGCAAATTTTGCACCAATGTTTCTGGTCTCCAGATGCTGAAGACTTACGGGATCCACTGATCCTTACCCTGCTAACACCAATGCGTTCACATTTTGTTTTAGTGAGACCTAAAGAGCAAATGGATGCACGTGACAGTGATGGGAAAATCAACTCTTAAAGACCGTCAGATCTTATGACTGTGTTTGTTTTTTGAAAAGTGAACATGAACTTGCTGTTGGGCTATTACTCATTTGTTGAAGGTAAAACATCAGAGTATGGGGTACTTGGGCAGTGAAATTTGAGCACAACGATCCAAAGAACAGCTCTCACCAATTTTGACTCTGTTTCCTTTATTCCTGCCAAAGATCCGTTCAAAAGAATCAGATTGTTCGCAAACATAACATGACTATCACATTTTTTTTTCACACATTCATGTCTCTTTTGTGCAATATTTTGGTTGATCATGAAAACCTGCCAAACTGACAACATTCCTGTAAGCTATAGCTGTACTTTTTGTGTAGTAATAAGGAAATCTCTTTGTATTTACAAGTTAAACCAAAATGGCGAACATGGCAAACATATCTACTAAACATCAGCATGTTAGCATTGTGAGCTTGTTGTCATGCTAGCAATAGCACCGAGCTGTCCCTGTGCACATGCTTCTCTTCGTCATGCTCAAAAGCGTCAGCTTACAGAGGCAAGTTCTAACTTGGTCTTACAAGGAAAAAGAAAATCTTTACAACAGCTGGAATTTATTAGTTTTTTTAACAAGTGTTCAAATCACATCTCAAACCTGTCCTGACATATCAAACAGTCACTAAGAACACATACAGCTGTGAGCAGACACGCTTGGTTCAACATCATTTATCTGCTGAATGATCCCACTCATCAGCACCATGGAAGTCTGATATGTTTTGCCTCAATCTGACATCTCCATTACATGCCGTGTGTCTTTTTTGTCTTCGAGACAGAGGGTTTAAAGGTCATCTTTCCCAGCCTCCCCTCACAATGATGCACTCATGCATGCACAAACTAGCAAACATAATTAAATTTCCACTGTGGTGGTGGTGTAAAGTCACCGCTCGCTGCTTGAACAGCCTCACAGCTTTGAGGAGTGACGCAGAAAGGTGATTGAGGCAATCACTTGACCTTTCTGCACTGTGACTCTGTTGCCTCAAGTCTTTACTTAGCTGTCAAAAAGATTAGCACATCACAGTTGCACACAGTCCTCGCATTGTTTGAGTCAGCAGACATTAGTTGCTGTTTAACAGTCCTTCCTTGAAGCACAAAGGTGTTACCGTAGACAAATTGGGTGGTGATTGTTGGTGACAACAGAATTAATCCACTGGACAACAACAAGCATTCAATATGCTATGAGCATTTATCTCAATAAACATTATGTATCATTAAATAACCAATGAACTTTGGATTGTGAAGAAGCCACTCATTACACAAGTTTCTTGTTTGCATAGGATTTGTATGTAAGATTAACTTGTGTATATTGAAGTAATGATTAATGGTAGCAGACAATGATTCAAAACCTATCTGGGAATCATAACCTAAGACTGATAAACAAGTCTCACAACTTAAACTGGGAATGTTGAATTATAAGGTAACAAGACAAAAATAAAGTTTGCATGACAACTTTTATCCACCCTGGCTTATACGGCATTTCCTTTGTTGACTCAAGTTTTACATATCTCATTCTGGTGTCTTGTTTCCAGCACAAACAAAAAGTCATGTAACTATCCTCCCTTATTTAGACGGTAACAATTATACTTTTCTGAGTAAACAGTCAAGACACAAACAAACACATACTTTCCTCCTTCTCCGTAACCTCAAATTATGCCAGTCATACTTTTCAAGCGGGAAGCTGGATGCTATCATGATGTACAGTGGAGTTTCCCTCGTGACAAGGATAGCTACAGCTTGGCGGCACACAGCCTTGCGTTCTTGTTAAAATAAAGCTGGGAGTGAACCAAGGCGGCGATGACATCATGCAAGATCGGATTTCCTCGTCTGTGTGTTTGCTCAAAGTGGAGTGTGAAGGCTGAGGGTGGTGTTTACACTGACAACAGAGCACATGTTCAACAAGGGAACACCAAACATTAACATTAAATGTTTGGTGTTGAACCTTTAACTGCGGTTATTACATGCTAGCAAAACAAACAGTCCACTCAGCTCAGAGTCTAGCAGCAGAGCAGACAAGACAGTTTTTAATGACCTATCTCACACTGTAAACTGCAGTCAATCTTTGTCTGGACGTCTGCCTGATAACAAGATGCTACTGCACCATAAGGCCACTGCTTGCCTCAAACACACCTTGCATTTTTCTATCGGTATGTTTGCATTTCAGTCATGGCTTCAAATTACATCACCGCAGCTAAGGGCTGATAAGACAGAGCGTGTCATCCAGCAGAAGCCTGATAAGATAGAGTGTGCCATCATCGCTTTATGGGCTTTGTGTAAAGTCATGCAATGACACAGGCACTTGGAAATGTTTGCAGAGCTGAGGGTGGAATGGCTTCTGTTTGCCTGTGAGAGATGCACATGTATGACCTTGTGGAAGGACGTGACTGCAGGGCTGTTGAACAATGGACCACATCAATCAAAGCATCATTACATCATCTTTTTACAAATAAATGACCAACTTTACATCACCTTTTTACAAATAAATGACTAATTAATCCACCACGTAATGAGAACATTAGTCCTTAATTCTTGTTCTTTTATCAGCATGTGGCTACTAAGAGTTGAATGCTGACATCAGCATTGTCTTATGCTCACAATGCTATCATGCTAATCATGTTTTATGTTCAAAATAAGAATGCTATCACGCTCATGCTTACAATAACAATGCTATCATGCCAATGTTTAATGCTCACAATTGCTATAATGCTATTGTTTTATGCTCATAATGCTATCAAGCTACTATTTTAACTCAACATGTTACAAAACATTAGTGCTTAAGTCGTTTATCAGTCCACAGCCACGTTTACTGCTCTATGAGGCTACCACATGGTAATGACAATATCAACATGCTGCTATGCTAAATTTAACTTTGCTATCATGCGAATGTTTCAGACTCACAGTAACAATGCTACATGCTAATGTTTCAGGCTTGCACTAACATGCTACATGCTTAAGTTTCACACTCGTAATAACAATGCTACATGCTAATGTTTCAGGCACACAATAACAATGCTATCATGCTAATGTTTCAGGCCTGCAAAACTTAATGCCACATGCAAAAGTTTCACGCTCATAATCACAATGCTAGCATGCTAATGAAAAAAAAAAAAGTTGTGCAATACAACAACACAAGGGCCTTATGTTTGTTGGTGGATGTTGCAATGTACAAGAGATAAAGACATTGAATAAAATCCAGGGAAGTCTGCAAAAATGAGTTTTATGAGCTTGAAGACACTAATGTGCAGTTTATAGTACTCTGAAATTGAATTTTACAACTCTATTTTATCTTTTGCTGGAATGTTGTCAGGTAAGCGTTACAAATGTTTACTTGGTTTCCTTTTGCCTTGATAGCAGTGTTTCAAATGAATGAGCTAGCAGGCTGCATTGTTTCAAACGGGGCTAATACTGTACATATACATTACATAGGCTACTGTCAGTGGGCTGAAATTAATTGGAACATGATCTGAGTTTGAGTTTAAGTGTGTTAGTAAGAGTGGTAGCATTAGACTCAAAGAACAGCTGAGGCCGATTAGTCTTTTTTATAAACCCAAATATCGGATTAATTAAAAGGTTTGACCATCTGGTGACTATATATATATATATATATATATATATATATATATATATATATGAAATTTATGTTAATCCCTGAATGTACAAAAAAGTTATTATTACAATGGTAGAACAACCAACAGACTAATGCTGCCATCATGAATGTAGTACTGTAGAAAACCAAAGGTCTCGTATATTTACACTAATGTGCTTGTTCCACATTTGTAATTGGTCTGTATTGACCACCATCTCCCTGCATTGCTGGTTTAGAAACAGAGGCCTGCTATTGATTTTAAGGCCGGATGGAAAAATGAGCTGGTGATGAAACTCCATTTACGCCTCCGGCCCTCACTGCCGTTTTAACCCATTTTCCATCCTCGTTCAGCAAACCTGCCTGTGCCGTGCCATTACATTACAACAAGCGTGACATTAAATGGCATACCATAAAAAACCTTTTCTGAAAATGCTACCTGCTCAGGTTTGGGCTTGAACGTCTTACTTTTGATTCATGATGAGCTCCGTTCATTATTCTGATGATGACATTTTAAGAGCCCCTGTTATCCGTCGCACAATTTGGACCCAGGCTTTAACCCCTATTTAAAGTCTAGGTTACCATTGTTCTGAATGTTTTAAGTGTGGTGGGAGGGTGAGATGTGTCACCTGAAGCTGTCAGCCACTGAAAAATGAGAAAATAGTTCCATCATATTACAAGCTGTTGTCCCATGGAGCTTCTGGCATTTTTATTCTTGCATGTCACCAAGTCATTATGTGCATCATACAACCATTATCTCACTAAAGTTATAATTGTCATTACATTGGAACAAGATCAAAGACTTGATAAAGTCATGAATTCAGCTTCTGTGGGGTTATTGAGCTGTTTATCCCTCAAAAGCCCGAAAGGTATGTTTGCAGCTATTGCACTTCTGATCTTATCTCTTGAGTAGTGCTTCAGTGAGAGCTTGAAGAGGCCAAACAATACTGGTGGTGTGTAACTGTTGGGAATTTAGGGACATTCTTGCAAGGTTACATTCTCAGACAGACCTATAAATGGCAGAAAAGGATCCGACCCCAACAGTCAAGTTCCTAGGAATGTTTTCCCAAGAAGAATGCTTATTTGAACAAAGTTGTGACTAAATTTTGGGAGAATTCAGTTTCCTTTCACTGGGTTTCTAAACAATGTGTTGTGCGTGAGTTGTGCAGGAGCAAGCCTTATAAAGTTTACACAAAGAGCTGCTTCAAAAGGCATCAAGCTCAAGAAATGTCTCGATTCTTAGGATGACTTTCAACGTGTTTTGCTTTTTGTCCAACACCAGCAATAAATTCAGCTGCTCAAAACACAAAACTGCTGTGACAGGTGCTTTGCTTTTACATCCAGCTCTCCTGCTCCTCTGCTTGATTTATGAGGACTTCCTCTTGTGTTAAACACAGACCTCAGCAGTGCACTAAAACACATTTAAATAACCCTAACCAGGTGAATGTATCCCACTGGTTTAGGTATGTCTCAGTCTCCAGATCACAGATGTCAGATAGCTCTGTGTGGTGACTGGCTTTTTGCTTCCATAGTGGTCTCCTAGCTTTAAACAGGTGTGACTGTGTCCTCTTATCACTGTAAAAAATCAGGCACAGAGGGGACAAAAAGATGTTTCCCTGATATTAGCCTCTATCTACCCTGCTTCCAACAAGTCATTGCAAATTAAAAGTAAGAGCCAAAAGTACTTTAATGGGTGACTCAGACTAGACTGATTGCTCTCTGACATGCCCCTGGTCTCATTAGTAATAAAGAAAGAAATGCAACTGGGTGACAATGTTGCATATCTTTAAAGATAAGAACATGCTTCATTCTGGCTCATTGCACAAATGCACCCAAGAGGAAAAGGTCGCTTAGAGGTCTCTTAAAAAGGCACAGAATGCATGATGGGAACATGGGATGGACTGGAATGTTAAAATGAGCACCTGTCACGCCTACTCAAGTCAAACACAAAATAAAAAAATGCTGCAGTGTGTGCATATGTGCTTATGTCTCCGAAGGGACGTAGACCAATCTGGGTGCCTAAACCTTTTACAGCTTTGCAAGAGAGCTGCATGCAAACAATTTCTCTCATGACTAAATGACAACCTTGCCATCTTTTCTCCTTTCAGTTACTTATGAAGTACTCCAGATTCACTCAGTATACACCTGAGAAAATGTCAAAAGCAAGGGAGACCACAAGTGTCAGCCACCGACAAGGCATCCATCGCACCCAAAGCTGCAGGGGATTCAAGGAAAAACTTGCCATCAGACTTGCATGAACCTGCTTCCTGCGAGCAGTCGACATGATTTATGCTCTTGTGTTGTTATGTTGATCAAGGTTCCTACAGGCGAATCAAACAGGCGTTACCATTCATCATGATTTCAAACCAGCAAAATAGATTAATTTTGGGTAAATTGCCACCTTGCATGGAAGATTTATCTAATGGCTTCCTTGGCAGATGCAGACAATGGTGAAGTCAGTGTTGCTGTTTTGACAGTAATAAAGTCAGCATATAATAGAGTCAGGTTTTCTGATAGGCAAAGAAAGTGAGCTGCAAACAGACGTGGCTGCAGGGCCTCGCTATCGCATGATGCCATTAGCCGACTCTCACGTGACTCGACAGGCTTCATTTCAGCGTGTTGAGATCATTGACGCGCATTTAATTCCTGCTGTATATGAAAGTGTGACACAATGTACCCTTTTAGATTCTCACCTTTGAAGATCAGTGCACTGTTTTCTTCAGATTAGATAAGGAGTTGAAAAACGGCAGATAATGACGGTGTTAGGGAGGAATGTGGAGTGATGCCGGAGAAGGAAAAGAAGAAGTACCGGAGTCCTGGATGTCTTATGCTGAAGG
>JAQLOL010000016.1:9312849-9337207 GCA_029783665.1 Naso thynnoides | reverse complement strand
CAGATTTTTTACCAATATCAAATATTCCGATATTTTCTAACTCATTTGGCTGATAATCGATACCGATACCGATATATATTTTTCCCCCTCACCTAATTGCAGAGATCATCTTTTTTTTCCTTTCCTTAATTTTAAAGCCAATATCGGCCAATACTGATAACATACCGATAATATCGCGCATCCCCACTCATAAGGACAGTGGAAGTAAATGTCATAAAAACGGGTACATTTATTGCTAACTATTCTCAGCACTGAGATTTTAAGTTAATTCTAGACTTGGGAGAGCACAGTCGAGAGGACCTCTCACCACACTGTCCATTTATTAGCCATTCTAGAGCTTTCGATCATACCACATGGCATTCATCAGCAGATTACAGCTCTGTTTTTCTGCCGTGGATTTGAACGCTGAGAGTAGAAAGCGTACAGGAAAAAGTAGAAACTTAAACATCTACATTCCTAAAGCTGCTGCTGATGATAATGTGATATGAGGGGAGGCTCTAGATCAGCAATTAAATGAACCTTGTGGGGAGATTTTTTTCGCCTCAGCTATTGTTAGCATTCTTATGTCTTCTCATGGTCAGAACACTATGTGCTGTTTTGCTTCGACTATCAAGCTTTATTGTGAACAAAGAGACTTAACTATGTGGCACCGGAAAAGGGACCCGTACTACTCAAATGACAGCCCGGTCAGGAAACGGTTTGCATCCAGTTATCTGAATGATGTGCCTTCTTTACACAGTATGGCCATTGATTTAACTCCCTGTCATGACAAACCGTGTCATTGACTGGGGATTCAAAGGGAGTCAGCAAGTCAGAATGAAAAAATGGTTAACGGACAGCTGGAGCAGGCTGCTACATTCAAAACACATTGAGGCGGATGAAGCTAGACAGGGCCGGTACAGTGTTCCAGACAGCTGGCTTGATACAACAGCCTTTCTTTGGAGTGGATTTGCAACCGGCCTTCATTTAGCGCCTATTGCTGCTGGTGTGTTTGTTTTGTGAGCAAAACCACCCGCTTTATACACACATGGAGGTGGAGCAGATGGAGCCTTAGTGGAATTTCAGTTCAAGCAGCCATCGCCTGTTAATAAAAGGCATCAGGGGGTCGATATCACAAAATGAGTTTAGGAAACACAATTACCGCAGTATAATTTTGTCTGAAACTACAACAACATGTTTTATGCGTCATATGAAGCTAATAAGAGCGAGTCCCTGACCTCTACCGGGAAGGGCGCATTTCAGAGTTTATTTGCTCTTTTAATACAGTGATTATTTCAGCCTAAATAAATAATGTCAATAAAGAGTCTGTGTAGCAGACTTGTGCACAACAAAACAGAGCAGTCTGATTGGATTAGTGGCTAAGCTGTAAGGGGAGCAACAAAAACAGGAAAGCTTAAGATGGCCCAATTTTGAAATTAGCTGACTACCAACAAGAGACCACCAAATGGAATCAAACTAAATTGATTCTTCAGAAACTAATTTGTTTTTGCCCCCCCATATGAGCACTTTTAAATTGTGCCAAAATTGTTGGACAAGTTTTAAATGCAAAAGAAAAGGGAATTAAATCCAGGTAAATTTGTAAATACAAAACATGCACGGCATTGTCCTCAACTGCCCCATTACATCAACATAATCTTAAGCCTATCAACAAAGAGCGTCTGGATGATCGGCCAGTCTGCTGACCATGATACTACATTCTGCGAAACTCGGTCAAATGGCCATCTGCTCAGGAATACTAATACCTTTGGGTGACCTTACTTAACATGTGGGTTTGCAGTGAATCTAACAAAGCTTCAGTCTTACAAACATGACATCTGATAATAATTTCATGGTGGGAGTTAGCAGATAGAATTATGTGATTAAAATGAAGAAGTTAAAGGGGCATGACTGGGTATCACAGAATAGATGCTGTGTGTGTGTGTGTGTGTGTGTTTGGGAGGTTGGGGGGTGGGTTCTTCATGAGGTGAAGAGGGTTCATCAACAAAGAGCTCTGCTGACTCTAGGTGTGAATGGGTATCACCTACTGACTGGTTTCACGGTGCTTTCAAAGACAATGAGGAACAACACCCAGCACTGGAACTTTGCATTTCACAACCACTTGTTAATATGTAGACTGTTTTAGCGTTTAGCAAGAAGGCGTTTAGTGTCTGAAGCTTGGCTGCCAATGAGTGTAGGCCCGCAGAAGAAGGAGAGTAATGTTAAGTATGTCACAAATTACCTGCCATAAAAAACTATGCTGGTAAGACATGAGCTGACTTTTGGTCACAGTTATATTTATGTATTTCCTCTTTCATTTGTAAATATTTAATAAAATGACTTCAACAACAGTGTAGTTAACTATTGATGAGCCAGCCTGGAATGACAACTTGTTGAACTTTACACAGAGGACTGAAAAAAATAACTGTTATGGCCTCCTGCATTTTTAATAAGCAAACTTCCAATGTGTCACATTGTTGCTAGTATGAATGGCTGCTTTACATTTTTTATTTATACAGAAAAAAAGAGCTTACCATTTCTTGTTTGAGGAACTGCATTTTGCTTTCCAGTCTTTTCAAGTCGGCAGATTTACTACATTTGCGGTTCACTGAATGCGGCGCGGCCGCCTTCTCGTGCTCGTCGTGACGTTTTCCCCCAACAAGCGAACGAATGAGACTATCCGGTACTTTTCGACCCAGTTTCGTTTCTATATCTTTTAACTCAGGCGCGATGTTGTTATCCTCGTCCATTGTAGAGCGTCACGCAAATTACAAGTCTTCACTTTATAATTTTGGAGCAGGCAGGGGAGCAAATTACAGAGTCGCGAGCTTCTATTCCAGATGATTTGTTGTTGGGGGAGACGCGCGCGAGCCGGATCCAAAAGTTACGGCGGGCTCTTCACAACTTTATTCCAGCCGCTCGCAGAATCAAGTGACGAGCCAAAAACACTTCACGCTGGATCCACTGCACCGCTGTTACAGCAACAGACCGCCCCGTCAGGCGTCTGACCAGTAGGAGACACTTTAACCACAACGTGCTCTCCCAGGACCCTCCCATTAAGAACTTCCTCTGAAACCAGACACCACACAGGTGAGGTGACACGGGGGTGTCGTGAAAACAAAAAAATGGACACCTGTGCACAAGGGAATACATTTACTAATCAGGAGTCCCACAATGAGGCAAACTGCTAAACCTAGTAGCTCCCATAAATTGAGGTGAGCACACCAAGTTTACTGTTTATGTATGTTTATCTGCACAGACCATAAGTGCAAAATGGATGCTTGTAAACAAAGAAAAAACACAACATAAATAGACAGTGGCATACTATCAAGGATATATGTTGAGTGTTTTACTGGAGTTTTTATGAATTCTGTTTTTTTTTTTTTTCCTTTACGTAAATGTATTTGTGGTGTCGTGGTGGATCTTTTTATCACACAAATGTCGGCGCGCATTTTTCATTTAGTGTCAGTGCAAAGTCAAATAAAGCAATGTTTAGTCGTGTAAAATTTAATCATTTAAATAATTTGGCATGCACCCAGTTTTAACAATATTCTGGCAAATGTTAAAATGTAAAAACATAACAGCATTCATGGACACTTAACATAAATTTACTTAAAAAAAAAAAAAAAATCCTGCATAAGTACACAGTTTGGTGAGGTCGCAGGATTACAACCTGTTGACACCCTGCGTTTTGTAGCCTACATTTCTCTCCGAATCACCACTCCTGCACTTTTTTTTTTCTTTTCACCCCTCCGTTCATTAATAACATTTCAGGTAACTTGGATCAATTCATCATAACACATCATTAAAAAACAAAGACAAAACAAAAACCTCAGAGAATATCTCAAGTACATGTAGGGTTTCAGAAATTGAATTACTGCACCCCCTTGTGGGCATTATGGCTCTGTGACATGGGCAGTGCTTTTTCTAACCACACTAACACTTCACCTCTATGTGCAACTAAACTAACTGTGAAATCAGACAAACATAGCAAGTGTTATAACCTAGAAGCATGACACAAGATGTAGATTTGTAACTGTAAAAGCTCCATGTCAGTTATTATGCATGTGTTACTCTTGTATTACTCTATTACTTTCATTCATTGCGCTAATTCCGAGTCTCTCATCATAGTACACGTTCTTGACACCCGATTGCTTCATAAGAGAAACATTAAACACTAAATCACAGAGGGTGTCACTCCTAATACTGAAATGTTACTTTTAAAGCCTGACTAGAATCAGCACCACCTGGTGGCGCCACCATCACACCATCACTTTCAGTTCATGTTCACTTTCATTGAACAAACCTAATTTTCCTCCAATTTCAAACATTGGATCATTGCAGTCTTAGCAAAATTAAGAAACACTGCATGTATCTTAGCCTTTACAGAGCATGAATGCATCTTCAAAGGGTGCTGTATGTTCACTGGGGGAATGTAATTGTTCACATCTGCGCTGAGCGATTTGGAAAGATAAATGCACCACACGGCTGATGAAGGGACACGAATGCAGCCAAAAGATTACTTCCTAACATGCTGTAGCATTCACGAATCTACACTTGTGCTCCAGTGAGAACAGATTCAGGCTTCAACAAAAAAATGCACATTTATGTTTCTGTACAAGTAAAGAAAAAGAGGCACGGCGGTGTGACTCATGTTCAAACAGCGGCCTTAGACGACAGACTGGCTTTTGTCGTCATCGTAGCGCTGGTACTGATCCCCGAGCAGAGGCTGGTGGCCCTCCATCTTGTAAGAGCGGGCACGCACTGCACAGGTGGTGGCGGCGAAAATGACTGCGACGACCATGAGGGCAGCGACTATTGCCATGGTGATGATTTCAGTCATGGTGAACGGCTGACCTAGAAAGGTAGAAGTGGATGATTATTACCCCCGTCACCTGCTTTTATTTAAAGCCAAGACTCAATACAGAGCGAGAGAAAAGGTGAGAGGCAATTAAGAGTGAGTACCTGGCCATTCAGCTTCATAAGAGTAGCCGAGATTTTCAGGGGCAGTCATGAACATCTCAGCGTTAGTCACCGGAGGCCAGAAAGGCACCATGTTGTAGGCCCTGTTGTGACCAATGGGGGCATTTTCTTCAGGATACACAGCCGAGTCTGTTAAAAATGTTTCAAGTCAGACAAAAAGCTTCTTGTCATTGCATGAAAGCAGGCAAATATGCAGATAATTTAAAAAGATTTTGCTGTGAAAAACACCTGGACCATGTCTCCTCAACCATTCATCAAATATAGCGTCGGTGTAGGTGTGGAGAAGGACGAAGATGGGGTCATTGGGAGAGAGGTGAGTCTGTCCTCCAGTGCCGTTCAGGAACAGATGGGCCAGGTTGTGGAGGCTCCTCACCACAGGGTCGTACATCCCCTGGGGGGCGCTGTAGCCTGTCAAAAACAACAGGAAGTGCATGTGAAAATGCAGAAACGATGTATGAAAATTTAGAAAATAAAAACGCAAGAGAGAGAGAAAACGAAATATTTTAGCAGCCACCTTCGATTGTGTTTCTGAAGCTTTCGGAGGAGGTGGAGTAGTAGGGCGGTGTGTCAAAGGTGTTAACCTGCAGACAGTCCGCCACATCCTGGGGCTCCGGGAGACGCTGGACCATCGGCCTGTTGACGTTCCCTGCTGGGTTCCTTCTAATGGGAGAAGTCTCAGTGCCTGGAAGGTACCAGGAAAAGGATAAGCGAGAAAATATAGCAAGAAAGGCAGGATCGCTGTAACATCACCGACAAACTTCAGTCTTACTATTGCAGATGGTTCCCAGTGTGTCATAGTCTTCCACGCTCTCACAGACGACCCTCCACTGGGAGAAGATGGAGTTTGCGCTCAAGGAATTCATGTCAAAGCTGCTCCGGGCTCCCATCAGGTCATCTGTGCAGATGTCACATGTGCTGCCGCCGATGGCAAAGTTCCAGTAGGGCAGGGCGAAGGAGGGGTCCTGCAGCATGTCCTGGTCGATTCAAAGACATAAATGAAGGGATGGATGTGCAGATCAACAGGAACAAGAACGAAAAGCATTCAGATTTTAGCTTCATATGCACAGAGACAAGACATTTAGGAGTTAGCTAGCTTGAGGCTTCGGTTTACCCTCATCCCATGTGGTAAAGTCAGATAAAATCCTGTGAAGCCTCATCTGATATTGGAGTTACAATGGACAAAATGTCATATTCTCTCATATTCTATTATCTTTGCTTTAAATACAGTTCATAATTCTGTTTACTGTGCAAGAATTAAACTGTAATACACAAAATTGGCTTCCTTAAAAACCTTCCTAATGCCTATTATGGTTATTTTGGCGCAAAAATGCAAGGTTTTAGTAAGGAAAGGTATGTTAGTAAATATGTCACGATAAGATTTTTATGTAAAGTTGTTAAATGGAACGTAGACTTTCAGCAAACTGGAGAATCACTCACGTTTTACTTCAAAAAGAGCTTCAAAGTTATCAAATCCTATTCGAAAAATTACACTTTTTGATCAGAAAAGCACTGACGTACCCGAATTATTGCTCATGAAAGAGGCCTCTGGTAAAATCAGATCACATTCAAATGCAGTCCAACAAGGAGCCATTTCACAAAGATGATATTTTTCAGTCTTCTCACTTGATACATGCTCATCCTGACGTGAAAATATGAGCACTCTCCCTCAAACTACGCCTATCGGTGAGCCTATTCAGCCGAGTAGAAAGATATGAGTGGCTAATTAGTGAGCACATCTTTGGCATCATCCTGCACAGGAGGATTCGCAGCGAGAGGCCAACAATCTGTCAGGTTTTCAGAACCAGACAGCAGCTTCACTGTCTCCGTATGTCTCCCAAGAACAACGTGCGTAATTGTGAACAAATGAATGGATATTATAATTATACCAACTCTGCGCTGGGAGGGATGTTGAACATTCCCCGCACACCACTGTGGCAATTGTTGCAGTTTAATAACTTCTTTCAACAGAGCTCTGCTCAAACTGTTTCCTAAGATCTGTCTCCAAATGCGGATCAAATCAAATCTGAGACCACAAAATGCTTAAAATCACATTTTGCGCCTGCTCGCCTATTAGAGCGTGAAATGACATCTTAAATTATAATTTCCTTGCCTTTGTCATTGTGGGGGAACACATTAGGTAAAACAAACAAGCTGTGGGGAAGGAAGGCTGAATGGAAGAAGGCTGTTGGTAAAATATGTGGAAACACATTTTACACACAGCAGGAAAACTATAAGGTTTTTTTCTTTTAGCTTAAAATATCTAATCACACTTGATCTTAAATAAATAAATAAAACAGTGCAGTCTCTTACCTGCATGTCTCGCTCCAGCTGCAACAGGTGGTACCTGTGCCAAGTGACAAATCCGGGCCCCTCGTGAGAGAAGTCCACTCCCCCGAAACTCGCCTGCCCCGCACCCAGAAACGTCTTGCTGACCGAGTAGTAGTGGGACCACACGAAGTAGTTGTACACGGTGATGTTCTCGAACTGCATGGTGTTGCCGTCAGGCCCGAAGATGTCCGCGTAGCGCCGCGTGGCGATCACCAGGTCGGGGTGCACCGTGCGCTTGGCCTGGTCCAGCGCGTCCACGAACGCACGCTTCTCGGCCGCACTGAGCTGCATCACGTTTCTCCTTACTGGAGGATTATAGCAGAGGGAAGTAGATTAACTCAGTCAGCCATGCCTTAATTGGGGATACGACTTTAATGGATGAGGGGGAAAGTAGAAAATGCATGTGCGTAATAGACATTTAACCAATTATTGGCGTAATCAAATGCCATTCAGGGCTTTATTTTCTCAAATGCATTTAAGCTTCTTTCCTGGGAAGGTACATTTTATTTGTATAAGGAAAATAATCTGTTTTTGCTTCAAAGAAACAGTTAAATCAACCTTAAACTGGTCAAATCTGTTCACTTGGCTCAGGGTGGCCCAAAAGATTGCTACAATGACGCTTAAAATGAGGCAAAATTCTCGTAAATGTTTTGCTAGCTGTGACATCTACCCCATGGCTTAAAGTTAATTTTCGTTATCATTATTATGTCATATTTCCTCAGACTTCCCAGAGGAAGCGCGCTTACCAACATTAACTCTCTGGTCACAGTTGGCCCCCGTCCATCCGTGTCTGCAGCGGCCGCAGTTATACCCGCTAAAGTTCCCGTTGCACTGACAGGTGCGGTTGAAGAAACGGATGGGCCATCGTTCCCGATCGTCCCGTCCGTCGTGCGGGTACTGAGGGCCGTGCGGGCGCGCGTCAACCGCCACGGACACGCACTGTCCGCGCCCCGTGCTGGAGCCACACGGGTCGTCGTTGAGTCCAGAGGGCGACGGGCAGCACTGTCCACTCCTGAGTCCCTCAGCGGTCACGCACTCTCTGGGGAACTGGGCGCTAACGACCACCGCGCCCACAAGCACCAAAACACAGCACCGATACATCATCCAGAACGTTGGCTGAACTTTACGCGCGGCTGCGGCAGACTTGAAGTCACTCTTACTGACAGAATATATGCACCTCAATGAAAACTTTATCAGAATTGAACATGGATCACACTTCAACACACCATTAATTGTTTTCTCTACCATCCAAGTGTGTATGAAACTTCCCCTCCCATGCGCCCAGGCCCCAACTTCTTCTCCCCAAACCAGTGAACCGTCCACCTTAAGTACCGGATTAGCGCATGACTACCCGGATTTTCTGACTCCCGCGTGATGCCGTCACATAACATCATACTTCCTACTGAGAAAGGGGGGGAGAGAAGGTAGTGTGATCCCTCATGCTCAGTATTGTTCCCTTTTAAAATCTAACTGGACCTCCACAAACACTTACTCCGGCATCTCTGCACGTCCTCTTGAGTTCTGTATTAATATAATTCGTTTTTAAATTATAGTCTTTTTTTGCAAACGTAGCCTCTGGCACACAAATACATGTTTGTGGGATTCAGATATTCAACTTGGCACTCCAAGCAGGCTCAGAAATACAATACAGGTCCTGTTTACAGGATTTAGGATTTCTAAACTCTCCCTTGTGTCTCAAGTGCTGGAACTCAAGTGGAAAAGACCTAAACAACCCCAAATGAGCTGCGATAAATATCCCGGTTGTCTCAGACAGTGTGTTAAAACATTTCTCCCCACTGTATAAAATGCCCTGCAGGATCTGATTATAAATAAGCCTCAGAGGTTCGTTTGTGAAAGTGATCATATTTCGGGTCATTTGACTTCTTAGGGAGGCCTCTCTCTCTCTCTCTCTCTCTCTCTCCACCCCCACCTTTTTTTTCCCTGACCTCAGGGCTGCTTGTGCTGCATTAACCATGTGAGACAAGGGAGCACTAAGAGTGTTTATCAGTGTGAAACAGTTTTCTAGTAATGCAGAATTGTTTCTATGATTTCTCTGTTTTGAAACAAAGTGAATCAGATGCAGCGAACTCAAACTGGAAGTGCATCTCATGTGCAATAAACTTCAAATACAGGTGTTCTCAATGTCACAGTTGCACTTTTGATTTTTCTTGCTGTCTCTTTCTTTCTTTCTTTGGTGGCACTTTCAATCAAGCCTGTCTCTATAATGCATTATAACACAATATGAACATATATAACACATTATAATGCATTATGGAGATATATAACACATTTTAACGCATTATAAACATATATTACACATTGTGAACACACAATGCATTATACGTGGTAATGGTTATGGTTATGAGATGGGTTAGGGTTAAACCTCACCTTGCTTATAACTATGAATATACAGCACTATATGCACATTATAAGTCTGTTCATAATGCATTATAGATGGATGCCTTTGGTGAAGTGTTCTTTTCTTTCTTTCTTTTTTTCTTTCTTACTTTCTTTCTTTCTTTCTTTCTTTCTTTCTTTCTTTCTTTCTTTCAGGACTACTGAAAATGCACTGTGTTGGCTTTCATTGCTTTATCTTTGCTGTGCGGCAAAGGAAGTTTGGTCTAAAGTGGACTTTTCCACTTTAGTCGGAGTCCCTGGATGCTTTCCTCTGTGCCTTTACCTTGACAGTGGTGCACAGAATTGACACTGAATTTCAGTCTGAGCTGGTGAAAGCTCTCATAAATCCACTTCATCACATCTTACATCTCAGATTGATGATCGCTAGTTACCGCACAGTCTTTTCGGTTAGAAAGTTGCCATATTTGGAGAAGTGTGCATGTTTTCAAAGGCATTTGCAAACAAAGAAATACTCAAGAGATTAAGTGTTGCACTTCAATTAATTTAGAAGCAGTTATGTCATCTGACAACTCAAGATTGATATGTGACTGCAGAGTTGGGGATGTTTGGGTTCACTCTGACATATGAATGCCTATTTTTAAAATTTTTTTAACACCAGACGATGACTTTCATGCGACATCCATGGTTGTTTTGGTTTCAGGCTCCAGTTGGGAAGTGTCAGAGCTCTTAGAAACACCCTAAGTTTCACAAGTCGGGAGTAAAAGCCGACAATTACAACATCTCAAATATGACATGAATGCAGCATTAGGACTCTCAATACCTGGTAAATGCCAATATTTGTCAAATCCTGTTTAAAATGCAGCTTTATGTTGCCCATTTTCACTGCCAAGCCGAGGCTGACAAAACCCTGAGGACATCATCAGTGTTATGTCTTTAAAGTGACAAAACTCCTCCAGTATACAACTGTTTATCCCTGTAGTGAAGTTCCATTCATAATCTGTGTGTGAAAGTGACACAGAGCTTCTTTTACTTGCACCCAGTTGAAATGAGACCACTAGATGCTTATTTCAGGTAAAAGTGGACCCAGCAAGTATAAAAACATGTTTAATTAGTGCGAGTTATGGCAGTCTGGAAAAACTTACCCCTCTTTTATCCCTCTACCGTGTAGATTTTTTCCTGTTTACCTTTCTTATGAGCTGCCTTTGCAACGTTCATTTGGATTCTCCCTTCGATCGCCCCTCCAGCATCTGTCTGCGCTCTTTGTTTGTTTGCTTCACCCTTCTGCAGGTGACATGTTGTGCTGAGACAAAAACCTAATTAGTTTAAATTAGCTGATGATACCAGCGGCAAAATCTTGTTAATTTTGGTCTTCTGCTAATATAACTAACCTTAGGACATTTGTTTTGTGATAGGGAAAATGATTGACTGTTATTGCTGACAAACCCACAGTGATAATCCTCAAGCAGTGGAATCTAGGGCAAGATGGCGAAGGTAGGTACTTTTTAAAACATCTACTTTATAGTGTAACAGTCCTCCCATAATTCACTGCAGTGCAGAGAGGACACTGGATGGTATGAAAAATATTAAGTTGCATTAATTGTTATTATTTCCCAACAGCAAATGAGATTTAGCAAACGAAACGACACCAATGAGTCATCAAAGAATAATGATGAAGTTCTTTCCGGAGGGAAACAAGGCTGCCTGACACTATTAGCAGTTAAATAGCCCTATCTGATGGCAGTGAACATTCAATTCAGTGATGGAAAATAACCTCTCAAAAACATAATTTAAGAAAAAAATGAGGTGTCTGTACTTAAGTATATAGATGTTATGCTACTTTATATTCTTATTTGGGAACTAAGTGCTGCACTCAGGCTATACCACTCATTGCTTGACACCTTTGGTTACAAGTTACAGTCAAAGATTTTGCATAAAAACAGTACATGATAAGACACAACACGCTGTTAAAGATTAAACTAGTGGTTCCCATTTTTTGGGGGACTTGTGACTTTTACTGACCCTCATAAAAAGCGGTGGCTGGTTGTTATGTTTCAGATGTATTTATATGAGTGTTTGGCAGTCCCAACAAAGCATGGTTTTCCTTCTCCGTTGGTTTGATTCCATATTTCCAATTTGAGGACCAAAAGAGGTAAAAGTGTTAAATATTTTCCCTCCATAAAAAGATAAAAGTTTTTTAAAAAATGTGAAAGAGGACTTTGTTTCTGCTCAAAACCTCCTCAGATTCATCCTGTGACCTTTTGGATGGAGCCCGCCCCCTTGATTGGAAAACATTGGACTGAACTATCTAAATGCTTGCAGTGTATTTCAAACTAGATCCACCTCAACCAGCTACAGCAGTAAAATGCTACATAAAAAGCACATCGCATCAGTTAACAAATACAAAACATTATCATTCTACTCAATGTGTCATGAGAACGTCAGTATTGTTAAGTTGTTAAGGTAGGAGATCTTTCCTTCACTCATAGCAAGAATAGTCATCAGTTGAATTGAAAGGTCGGCCACAGAATACTGTATGAGGACTGACTGATAAAATCGTGGCCTAAGGTAGAACGAATTGAGTCTCACAGCTCTCCTGAGATTCGCATGCAGTTCAAATCTTTGCGGGATTATGCAGAAAGTTTGAAGTTAATTACTCTTGTGGTGTTCTTGTTTCGGAAATTGAAAACTGTAAGTCAGTACGTCTGAAAAACTGGAGTGCAGTCATCTGTTACCTCCATCTCAAAGGCTCAGCCAAGGAGGTCCACCATGAGGACATGTAGGCCTCTTCTTTCAGCTTGGTGAAGAAGTGTGACGCTGAATCCAAACGTGGCAGAAAGAGACAACTGAATGAAGGCCGATGTTTTCTCAGACAATGCTGACTTGCAATTTTCAATTAACCAAAACAGGAAGCCCACAAAAGTTATTAACATCAAAGTTTTTGCACAATCACTCACAGAGTTGAACTGCAAACTCATGAAACGAGAGCTGTGTAACTCATCTCCTTCTACCTTAGGACAAAAACTTATCAATCAACCCTCCTGTGCTGGGTGCACTTTGCTCTAAAAGCAAGACGTTTAGTCCTGGAGCAAAACTGTCACAGTACGGTTCATCTTGGAAAGACGCGATGAAACTGCCAGTGTTAATAATGTGCAGATCATATAAAAAGCATATCACAGCAGTGGAGCACTTTTCAAAGCGGAGAAACTTTGTCTCTCCCCAGCGTGATCTCACACTGAAAGGCAAAGATTCTTAACCCAGTCACATGTGCTTCACGTTGGCTATCATAATTCCAGCCTGCATGTATCGTTTCATAATTGGGGCGTGCCGCTGAGGATTACACAAAGCTAGCACTAAGCCCATTCTCATGGAGTACATTTTAAAATGCAGCCACATTCCATATGTATGAACAGTTCCCATGTTCCCCTCGAGAGCCTGCAGGAGATCCATTAGTGTGTCAAGGTTGCTATGACCATTTAAACATCATTTGTCTGGAGTCTCCAAGTAGTTTGCTACATTTTTGTACTGTCAAGATGGATACTGCAATAGTTCTAATGATCAATTATCTTGACCTTAGAGTCTCAGAGTGGCCCTAAATTAATTTACTGTGATTGATCATCATCAAAGACATGTGGGGATTTAATATTTTATAGTGCTATTGACCCGAAAATGCATTGCAACGTTTTTAAGGTCACATCTGAGTAGTGGCAGTCTTTAAATGAAGTCTGACAGACGCTTTTCTCTCTGCTAAACCTCTGCACAGTTCACCTAGAGCCATAAATGATTTAACTATGTGTTTATGATATATAGCCAATACAAGTCTGATATAAAACGTGAGGGAGCAAAATAGGTAACAGTGATCCCAACCTTTTTTTTCCTTGTTTCCATTTGAGAATTTAGCATTTAACTTATTTTGTAAAGTTTAATTTTGTCACTTATTTTTAAATGTGTACATATCAGAAAAACTGAAAACACAATAGGCTTTAGGTCATGTCATGAATAATTCAGTTGTTACATCGGATATTGGGAAACTAAGATGCACATACACAAATGCTCCAAAACTGTCACTATGGACAAAGTGGGGCCTGACCGATATGGGATTTTTGGGGTCGATACTGATACCAATATTAGGAAGCAAAGAAAATTCTGTTATCTGAAATTTTGGCTGATATTATGTACAAATAATATTACTGAATATAGTTATGAAATACTTGTGACAACGATATGTAATGGAGGCTGCATATCTGACACTTTACCAACATCAGTGCTCTGAACAAGAACACTTCACTCATTAGTTATTAAATAACTGACCACCCTCTGCTGGACAAACTACACAGTTACACAGTTTTAAATCACTCGACCAAGCATTTTCCCAGCCTAAAAAAAAAAAAAATTTTAAATCAACGTCTAACTGAGAACATATATGCTGATACCGATATATCTGCAATAGGGCAGTACTGGCCAATAATATTGACAAGCTGATGTCTTGGTCAGGCTCTAGTACAAACATAAGGCATTAAGGAAAGTCTTTGTTTTCAGTTAGCAAGGAACACTTCACGGAATTTCTTTTGACGCACACTTGGACTCAAGCATCAACTGATGGAAATCTGGTGGTCAAAGGTAAAAAGTCAAGGTCAGTGTGACCTCACAAAACATGTTTTGGCCATTGACTCGTGAATTCATACGCTAATAATGACAAAATTACATGCAAACATCTAATAATATAAAAGGATGAAGTGGTAACACTTTAGATTCAAAAGGTTAAAGGTCAGCTTCACTGTCATCATGATGTTCTGCAAAAACCCTTTTCGGGCCATTTTTCAACACCGTGACACTGGAACAGAAGGGGAGACTGTGACCTTAATTCACATCTGGTCAGATACTGACTGGGTGAATCTAATCTTGGGTGCCCATCTTAAAACTGTGCTGACTGTAAAAAACTTTCAGTTAAAACTGTGTGTGAAGCATCCAAATTTTACAATTTGTCGCTTCTTTGCAACAACATCTTTATTTCAAGCATTGTGTGCTGTCATGGCTACGACTTTGTGTTCTCTCGGAAGCTTAACTAACAAGCAACTGAACACATACAAAGAACCTGGCTATGTTTTTTGTTTTTCTCAGTCAATTTAAACACTTACGGACAGCAGTAGCTCACCATGGGCTTATTGGTTTTGCTGATATTGAGCCTCAGATTGTTGTCATTGCAAACTATCAGTCCTCACTCATCTGTAAAAAATAGCCTCTTGGAGCAAACAGCAGGTTTTTCAATTGGAAATTATTTACCAGAATCATACAAGTGATTACTTGACACTAAATACTTCTTACTAATTATGGTGTAAGTCTTTCCTACATATGAGCGTGGACAATGAAATAGATGTAAACTGCAACATTAATGGTGTGTGTAAGCATCTAGCCACATAACACTAATTAATGTTTGCTTATTGTTTAGAATTCTGCTGCATTATTTTCTATCCTTTTCTTCTCCACTGCTGCAAGTGCTACACGAGAACACATCCCCTGTGTTTGTCCCGTGACCAGCGCTCAGCCGACCTCCCTTTCATCCCCACACTCTCCCCCAGCTTCCACTCTGTGTGCGCTCACGTCTGTGCATGTGTGTGGATAAACCTTGGGCAGGATAGAGGATCATGTGAGAAGATGTGACTCGGGCTTAATGGTAATCCTTGCCTTTGGTAAAATGGCACAGTGGGAGTCATTAGGAGGGAGCTATACGAGCCGTTCATATGACTGCCTGCTTCTGTCTCTCTCCGCCCCTTCCCTCTCTTCGAAGTCGACGCCTACAACTGCTTGTCATTCTCTTTCACTCTCTCATCACAGGCTGCATTCATGCCACTCATTTCATCCCAGCGCAAGCTTCTGCTCATTTTCATTTGCCTCTCCGTAAATGAGGGGAAAATAAAAATATTTCTCAGCGTCTGAAATAATGGGTCCCATGCGAATGCACTGTTACAGCTTCAGGCATCTATGGAAAACAGAAGAAGGAGTCTGCAGCTGTGCTAGCAGCTCCGTGCTTATAGAGACAGCACAGCTTTGAACTGGGAAAATCAGCATGCTAACAATGACACCACTAATATGCTGATGTAATGTTTACCGTGTTTACCATTAAAAAAAAAACAGTACAAAATATAAGTAGGACTATGGGCATCAGACTTTAACATGTAAAAAAGATGTTAAGTTTCCTTCAACCATGACCATATCCTTGTAGTTCTTACTCTAAGAATGACAGGAAAGGCCCCTTAACTTTTATAATTAGAAAAAAACAAGATCGATTTCTAATCTTAACTAAGAACTCATGACAACACAAACCAAGTTGCGTCTCTGCTGATAAAACTGACTTGATTTGTAACAGTTTTGAGAGGACAGGCGAGGTCTCCATCTAAACCAAAGGCAACTTTAAACTGGATTTTCCAAAAACTAGGAAAAGAAAATGCATCTTAATGTGTCTCCATCCACTATGCTAACATTAAGAACAAAGCAAATTGAGGTAAACAGCTGTGCTAACTCTGCAGTCAGGTGCTATTGAAAAAATGCAAAAAATGGAGAAGCAACAAGATGATGTAATTAAAAGAAAACCAGTCAAACCTTTAAAAAAAAGTGAAAAGCAACTAAGAAAATGTAATAGAATTATAAATTGTATGTGATATTGGTTGTGGTCTATGGAGCAGAGGCCTCTGTGTCACATGCTTCATATACTTAATAGTTTTTTTTTTTTTCACAAAGTCTTTCAGTCGTTCCACTTCCAGTTTATAATTAGTGTATATTCTGTACAAACTTTGCTGAAAAATCATTTTTGAAATAGATGGAGCTGCTATGTGACTGTGACTGCTATTTAATGCAATGTTCCAAATCATCTAAATGTTATTACTTCCTAAAGAACAGCGTATGAAAATCTTATCATGCTGAAAATACAGTACGAGTTTTATGGAAAGTTCATATCCTAATTGAGCAGGGAGTGAATGGAGGTCTATCCTGCGGGACTGTCTGCTGACAGACTGAAGCAGGCTCATGACCAAGGCTCAGGGGGGTGGAGGACTGGGAGAGTGCGTGTGTTCGTGTGAAGGGTTTTCTTCCCCCATGCATCTTGCTCACCATAGTTTTGATGTTTTATTTCTTAAGCTGCATGCATATCATTACTTTTATAAACCAGTAGTTGCATCTGCAAAACTGCCCCAAGGCTGTGGGTCAGAAACATCCAAAAATATGTTTTATTTTCCCTGCTTGTTGTTGCTAATTAAATATAAAAAATGAATGCAAATATCATCTATGTGTGACATAAAGGAAGTGCAGGTCTGCTACCTCACAGTGGCATCATTTCTTAAATACTTCATGATCAAATATAGTTGGATCCTTGAACACAAACCTCCCCTGAGTTTTAAATCGTATCTGGTGTAAGAATAACAATAAGCTGGTGAATAAGAGAAGGCATTCATGCAAAATGTGTTAGCCTATTCCAAGGTAAGACAAAACTGAATTTTTAACAATACAACAATTTAATCTCACAATGGAATTTTCTTCTGCTATCAGCAACAGTGACAAGCTTGAATTACACCACTAATTAGTTATCCTTGATGGCAAGGTACCAATATGTTACAGAACACAACTATTCATACAACATTTATACGAATTCTGAACAAATTATAGAAAAAACAATCAGTAAAACCTTAAAAAGCAAAGTTATTTTTACCAAACCAGCTTTTAACATATCTTCAAATGCTCCTCTTTCCTGTAGGTGTAATACCGGCTGACAGCCAGCAGAGGACAGTGACATCTCATGTAAAGATTTGCACAAAGGCAAGCAACCAACCCGAGTTTTCAGCTCCCTAGGTGGGCATCCATCCACCGAACACACACTGCCCATTTCAGTCAACAGCTGAAGCTATAAACAACCTTTATCTTGAAGAATTTGACCTCTAGATGAAAAACAAAGGCTTTCCTAACCCCCAATCTTAGAAATACCCCACTCTCAAGTTTGCAGACGATATGGTGCAAGCAGAACCTTTACAATTATAGTTTTGGAGCACAGAAAATCACACCACTCGCACCTAAACTTTTACAGAGGATCACTGGAAGTGGATGAAGGCTTTTATTGGACACAGTGTGTGAAAGAAAGAAGATAAAACTGCTTCCACTGGTTCAGATCTTTTTTGCAGCTCCACTTCTCGTCAGTCCTGCAGAAATACAGAGTACAGATTTTATATGTGAGTCACAGTGAACTTCATTTGTTTCGCTAGGGAACTTCTGAGAATGTAGTGCCAACTGAAGGCAGACTGACATGCTGATGAATAGCAGGAGTTAGTCACTCAAATGAAGGCCTCTGCGAATATCGGGATACTGTCTACTTAGCACATGCACCAGCATCTTAAATCTGCTGCTTTCCAATACGAAAGCACTTCAGGTGATTTACATAGCAATAATTTAAACAGCAGAGGTGCCATGACCGGACGTTTGCAATAAAACACAGAGATCTACTGCCAAGACTGCTGCTACAACTTGATTGCTTTTTAACTGTCATTAGTCTTGCGGGAACCTTTTGAAAGGGCATCATTTTTGGGTCAATCCTGCACTCTGCTTCACAGATTTCTTCCCTGATTTATGAGAACGAAGGAGGTATATTGACAGTTACTGTAAATGGGAGAGGTGAGGGTAATTCAGCTGGAGCCCTCTGTATCACAGATCATCGCAGACAGCAGTGGTAATTAGTGAGGAACACTAGTCCAGCTCCAGGATGTAGCAGGGAAACAGCTGGGTTGGAAGGTTGTGCCAGCCCCGGCCAATTAAAATGCTGCACACAGGAGTAGATGATGTCAGGGATGGAGGTTAAGACAGATCCTGCTCATCATTAAGGGAGGAAAGCAAACACATTTCAATAAACCCATGCTGAGGAAGGTTAAGGATTAAGTGACTCTCTGTGGTCAAATGAGGCATCGTTCACAGAAATCTGGAGTCATTTTGATGAACAAACAGCAAAGTATTTGTCATTATTCTCCCCTCAGAATATCTGGCACCATATTGTTACGTTGTTGAAATCACAAAATAATTGAGAGTATATGCAATTTTGGATTTTGTTTTTTTAAGCACAAAAGAGAGGACAATTAGGGTAAAAACCTGAAAATCTAATGCAAATACTACCATTCAAGACATGATGGGTAACTGAATGAACAGAAAAGTGATATCAGTCATACAGTGTGGGCTTTGCAGTTACCAAGTCTCAACCCAATAGAACATCTAGGCTGTTTTTGAAGAATGATGTTGAATAATAAAGTAATCTATGAGAACAAGTTGATACCACTGCTTGTGGTCGCCCAACAAGTTGCTGTTCATGTTTGTAAAGCTGTTGTTCAAGATGTTTAAACCGGTGTTTGGTTCTTTTCCTCTGTTGGCGCAAATTGTTTTTGTGTAATTGTAATCATCGTCATCAGCGCCGCACCGCTTGACATCACTTGGGACAAATTTTATACCTGAAGTGAGTTTATTCTGGACAGAATCAGCTGTATGAGTTGGTAAACTTGTTGTGTTCTCCTCACTAGCTAAGGTTGAGGCAAGAAAAATACAAAAGCAATGTAAGTCCATTCACTTGTTCATTGGTAGGATGTGCCAGAAAGTAAACACATGCAGAAGGTCCCTTTGGCCCACATATCAAGATGGCAATGTCCTTTGTTGATTGTCCCAGTCTGTCCTTGATTCATTTTTCAGCTAACCACTGTTAGCAACTGTTGATTTCGCACACCCTCATCGCAACGTGTATGGCGCATATGGCTGCAAGAACCACTGAGCTCAAACTAACATTGTTGGTGTGAGGTTGGGTCAAATCACATCAAGTTCAACCCACCACAAATGAATGCTGCAGGATTAATTTGTTACCAAGTCCTTTAGGAACCAGTGTTTAACTGAATTGCTAACCAAGGCAGGCTTGAAAATTCCATTAGAGAAAGTGTTCTCTATGCGGTTATGAACTATTTCTTGAGTGGTGTGTTTGTAAAGAAACTATTTGTGCATATACTAACAAGATTGTTTTTGGCCAATCTATCTACTGAAAAATCAATACACTAGAAAAACATAATTGCAATGAAGCAAATATTTGCTTTAAAGAAGTCCTGCTACTTAATTCTCAATGATCTCTTTAATGGTGTAATACAGGGAGAGATATCAAAGGGATAGAAAGTAGACCTTGGTATAAGTTGCGACAAAATTTCTGACAGCTAATAAATTTCTGTATATTTTATCTTATATAATGGTCACTGAAAATTCTTGATTATTTTTCCCAGGAAAGTATAAGGTGAAAGTATGGAACGAAGCAGAAAGACAAGCAGCTTGTTATCGAAAATCACACTAAATATAGCGCGTTTCACATTTGCATGATCTATAAATCGAAATCAGTGAATGCTAGGAAAGGTAAAGAAAAGAATTATGAAGTTATGTTCTTTACTGATGACTTACTTCTATCAAACACTGTTTTCAACTCCTGTGTTGAGTTGCACAACTACTGTCTATTACTGTCATCCCCTTGTTCCATCATTCCTTCAAATACTTCAAATACCTACAAAAACTGGTCCCGCTGATACCCTTATTATTTTTTCCTTACATGTTGCTTCCCACTGCAGCTACCTAAAGCTCACAGTCGCTTTGAACAAAGGGATTGGAAGAAAGAGTCAAAGGATCAAAGGCCTTGGACAAAGCTTTGTAAATTCCCAGGTCTGGATTCTACTGTGACTACACTGGACAGATGGCAATCACTATGTGTACAATGTATGGAAAATAATCTTTGAAAGAAGATTTAAGAGTTTCCAGTTATGGCAAAACAGGGATAAATTTTAAAATGTACAGCAGGTGCTGCATATGTGGAGTTATTCAGGGTGCAGAGCAATTCACCTCACTCTGTGGGCGGATGAGAGTCAGGCACTGATGTGGCAAGAGTCTTACAGGGATGGAAGCACGTCGCCCGCCTGTCAGGGTGAGGCATGCATGAACAATATAATAAATCTGAAATGAGCTCCCCACTCCCTTTCTACTTATTAGAGTCATAGTTGAGGTCTGTACTTCTATAACAGAAATGTCATATTCTCTTTGTGCTGTGCCACATCTGGGATGATAAAAGTTTTTGTGACTAATACCAACTTTTCACAAACTTACCCAGAAGGTATTATATGCACAACATCCTAATCTGTAGCCACAGTAAATAGGCTTCCTCTCATCGGTATGTGGAGGGGTTTTTCCAAAAGGAAATTATTTTGGCAGAACATCTAAATATAGACCCGCATTGATGTGTTGCTGCAACACTTCTTCGGTTTGGTGGAAACTTTAATATCAATCCAACTTCCAAACACCAATGAGATGCAAAACTTCTCTGCGTTTTATGGAAACATGACAAGTTCAAGACTCCTTAATGAGACACGACGCAAACACGTGCGTGAAATTTGAAGGACCATACTGGTGTTACTACATGCAATTGTCCTTTGTCAGCATCAGCCACATAGGTTACATAAACCCAGCTTATTTCTCCCAAAATAGCTTTATGTATGAGATATCATGTTTGTTTTCATTTTGTCCATATTAAGGAAACATTACAGGAAGTTCCTAAAAATGTCTGATAACGTTAGTTAAAAAAGAACGCCTGTTTCAAAATCCTTTATCATGCTAGCAAGGCAGTACTTGTATGGTACTATTTTTCCAGGCGTAATAACTTTTGTCTCGTCTCTCTAAATTACCACAGATATTCCCTTGAGAAGGGTGAATCACCTGTACCTTCATGTGTCCAGTAGTGGTTCCGTTTCACCATGAATTTCAGTTAATGGGGTTTAAAAATGCAGTCTGAGAACTAATAAAGTATACACAAGGTTGAATTAAAATTACATTTGTAAGAGATCGGCAATTTTGCCAATGGTGAAAGGTAAAAAAGACTGGTACGGTCATTTAAAGCCACAATTTTAATCATTACAGGGGTGATGCTTGATGGAATACTACCAATCAAGCTTGGCCTGTTTGGCCAAGTTTTGATTGGTAGAATTAATCTACTTTGACTCATTTCACAAGTACGAAACAGGCTGTTTTCATACTTGTGGAATGAGTTATGGGAGTTTATTCTGATCTGAAAAGATGCATTTCTAATATTCTCAAGGCGATCCAGGAGTCGATCTCTGAATCGTTCAACAAAATTGACACAGAAAGCAAAAATGACTGCATTTTCGCTCATAAACCTCAAATTTGCTTCCTAGCACACTATTTTTCTCTTTAACTCTCCCAGCTGTGATGTGGTGCTGGCAAACGCAATTTACCTGCCACCGTCTCCCCGTACCTTGTGCGGTATGGTGAGTCATTTATTAGCACTCCATTATGTCATGTCGCCAAATGTATTTCATTTGTTATGCGTGCCGGGGTGACAAAGGTGGAAATGTTCTTGCTAATTTAATGCCTATTGAGACAGAAAATTGGATCTACTTCAGGGAGCCGTGATGAGTGTCATGATGCCCAAGCTGCCAATTTCTGCCCAAGATTAATTAAAATGAAATTTCCAAGGGACCTGTGACATTCGCCCATCTCCTGTACATATTTCTTCATAATTGGAATCACAGTCAGTCTCTGGATGAGGAAGGGGTTTCTGGGATGTTTCAGAGAACCAGCAGGGATTTGCTGAGGTGTGCATTGGGGAGAGTTTGGTTGTGCTTGGAGAAAAATTACACACTTTAAAAAGCTGGAAAATAAGAGAAAGAGAAAATTCCATTTCTGCAAGCCGGTGACATAAATAACTTCCACTATACTTGCAGCAGAATGATAGAGAAAGAATGGCAAGCCCACTTACAATCCATCAGTGGAGACAAAGCAAATACATCAAGACAATGACCAACTATAAGAGAGACAAGCACATACAGTGTTTAGCTGTAGTGGCGACTTCTGCAATAACTAACAGACAGGAACATAAAGAGATACTGCACAAAGCTTCTGTCTCTGCTAAGCCCCTCCCACCAAACCAAGGATAAGCTGAAGGAACTGCGTGGTTACTGTGAAACCTTAAGACTCTTGGGCTCGCTCTTCACTTTGTGAATGTTGCCAACCCAGATCCTTTTCAGTCATGACTGGTCCTCTCAAAGATGTCTCTCACACTTTGTGACACCAAAGCAGAGCATCACAAGCACCAGCAGTGGACGCGATGGCATCCAACAGTGTGATGAAAGCGTGGTCCAGATGTCTTTTTTGACTGCTACAGCAACACTGTGTTTCGGTGGTGAGGGGTAAGGATTATTATGTTATTGGACTGTCACACTGACCTCTACTAGCATGAAAAAAGGGAACATGGACATGCTCAGCTCTGTGCCAGCGAAAGCTACACGGCAGGTACACCACACAAACCACTGTTCTGTCTCAAAAATTACTTCCAATTAGTTGTGAACGTGCCTCTACTGGAATTTAATGTAATAAGCCTGTATGAAGAGTGCATGTTTTATACAATATATGCAGTTCAAGGCAAGATATTAGTAATTAAAGTTGGGGGAATTGGGGAATACGCAAATAATGATAGATGGGGGCAAGAAATTTCTGATATCTAACATATTGCCTTTTGTATGAAAATTATTGGCCAAACGTTTTCAAATAGTTGGAAGAAAGGTATTAGAGGAAGGGTTTATTATATTTTGGCAAACTTTATTCAAATAAACATTTCACTTATCAGTTAATAAACAACAGACCATCGCCTGCTGTACAAACTAAGTAATTACACTGTTTTAAATTATGGGTTCAAGCATTTTTTCCGTCCAAAACAGTTTTAATATCGACATACATTAGAGAATATATAAATATATCTATAATAGGCCAATATCAGCCAATAATATCACTATGCTGCAGAGGTGGGGGACTCGAGTCACATGCCTGACTCGAGTCAGACTCAAGTCCCAAATTTGAGGACTTGAGACTTGCTTAACTAACACTGATGAAAGACTCGACTTGACTTCGACTTGACTTTGACTTGGCATTCATGACTTGAGACTTGACTTAGACTTGACATAGATGACTCGAACGACTTGGCTTTTCTTTCTTTCTTCCTCTCTCTTTTTCTTTTCTTTTCTTTTTTTTTGCGCATACTGAGAGGTTAGTTTTGTTTTTGATACGTTGCCCAGTGACGGTATGACGCGGTGCGTAGGCTACTGCTGCGTAGCCTTGCAGGTGGGCGTGCCGTGCCAGAGCCACATGAGCACAGGAGAGGGAGAGGCAGCATGGAGGGAGCTCCGAGAATCATTAGATTTGGATTTAAAGATTACAACTGCGACGACAGGAGGAGAACAGCGGTATGCACAGTATGCAGCGCGAAAATCAGCGACACCACTTCCACCACATCCAATTTCATCCGCCACCTCAGGTCCCACAAAGAGAAGTAGGTGACTGTGTGTCTTTAGCTAACTTTAGCTAGCCCATTTCCAGTGTTGTGCCTGAACGCGTTCAATGAACGATCGTTCATGAACTCGTTCATATTTTGGGCGAACGTGAACTGAACGTACTGTATTCCCGCTTGATGAACGTAATTGTGAACGCTTTCATTCTGGCGTTTGTGAACGGCGCTCTCTCTCTCAGATGCCAGTTTCCATAGAAACCCCCGCTAAAACACACCGTAAACAAGCACCGGCAGCGGTACTGGCAGCAAACAACAGTCGCTGCAGCTTCTACTGAGCTGGAGTCAGACGTAACGCACGTGAGACGGACACACAGACCG
>JAQLOL010000016.1:9283111-9295472 GCA_029783665.1 Naso thynnoides | reverse complement strand
ATTCTATTATGACTGACCATTAAGAGGTGTTTTTTCATAAATATATTAATGTACACAATAATAACCTTTCACATTGTCATCATTTTCTATCTGTAATCTTGTGTGTGCGCTCAGTGTGTGTCAAGCAGAGTGTACGCGCGTTGTGCACCCGCCTCGAGGCACTTATTACTATCTTGATAATGTGCCCTTAAAATAACAGTGAAATACTGCGCCATTGACTTCAGACCAGGTTTTTGTTGGTCAATCGCGCAATTACTTTCTGTGCCCTCAAAATAGCAATGCGCCATGAAAGCGCCTGACCACTCTTCATTTTTAGACCAACAGGGCTAGTTGTGCCTAGATGGGCACAAGTGCATTTGCTAGTTTGACGGCGAGGGTGCAGGGCGTGAAAATGACAAACTGTGCCAGTGTCACACTAGCAATGACACTTGCGTCATGCCATAATTCACCTTGCGCCGTCCGCTTTAGACTGTTAAAATAGGGCCCTTGGAGTAATGCAAGTAGGCCTGTATGACCTAAACATTTAACAAAGACATGGACATTTTTACACATTTTAACATGGAAATGTTATACTTGCTGCCAGCCAATCACATGCCCCCAGGAGCCAAATAAGCTATCTAAAGGTCAGATGGTTAGCTAAATGCTAAATTCTGTTGGCTGGAAAAACCACAGATGAAATTCTTTTTTTTTTTTTTGAAAGAGCTGTACGTTGCCAACTAGTGGCTCTCAAATTTTACACTAAGAAATCTAATTAACCTGGGGCTCTACCTAGCTTGTAACTGGCTAGGTAGGTAGTACGGGGGATAACAATACTGTATGTTCTAACAATACAATTTGTATTTCACTTCCATGCAGTGGTAGAGATGGTAAAACAATGGAAAAGCATGACGCTGCACTGAACTACACTGGACTCAAAATGCATATTGAAACTTTACAATTATTCACCATTCTAAGTGCGATAAATACATCCACGTAATAATGTTTGACGGTCTAAATTCAAAGCACAAATTTTTGGTATGTATACAATCGACTCTTGCTTTGAAAAATGATTTTAGATCAATACAAGTCATACTAGAGGGACGATTTGCCGTTTGCCTATTGATGCAGTTTGACGGTAGGAAAATGAATCGATGCATCGATACAGTGGATGTATCATTACTCCCCTAGTGGGTGGTAATTGTTGAGCTTGCATGCTTGCTTTGAGAGAGGCAGGGCCAGTGACTCCACTCCAAAGTGACATTATACATTAATGTGATGATATAACATTAACAATGACATTATGGAAAATGTCATGGCAATTTTGAAGTCAAGTGTCATTGGCAAAAAAAATATTCTAAAGGAAAAACATCTTTTGTAATAAAAAGGTCTTTAATTAGATAAAAATGGAAGTTGATAAAACCTAGTGATACTTTTATCATTAGGCTTTATCAACTTCCACTAGTTAAGAATGTTTTAAATACTGTTTGAATTTTAAAACAGCTCTTCAGTTTCTTGATTTCTTGTAGTTCATTAAACATTTATATATTTTTTAAATGTTTTTAGTATCTGTACTTTTTAGACTGTTTGGCCATGTGAACTTTTATGTCGAAATATATTTTCATTCATTCAACGCTGAACACCCTGGACTCCTCATGTAAGTGTACAACATTAAAGCATTAAAAGCAAAGATAAATTAAAAAGATAATCAGAGTGCCTCTCCAATATAAACCATACAGTATGGTACTAAAAGGCTGACCCAGACAGCAATCAACTTATCTTGTTATTATCATTGACCCTTGTAAGAATGGAAGGGCAGTGTAATCAGGCAGGCACCACACAGTGATTTAATTCCAGTGGATCATCAATACTGTGAATACTAGAAAAACTGAAATGAATCTATTGGTCATCGTCAGTCACGCTGAGCGCAGCGAGACAACTCACCTGCGGGGGGATTTTCGCGCCTCATTTTCACTTAACCCTTGCTGGCTGGCTTGTTGACGAGTTAGAGGACATGCAAGTGTTCTCTTCAGCACCATAAATCTGTCATTCAAATGTCAGATGTGCTGAAAGTATTGGGAAAATGTCTTGTTAGCTATTGATTGCCCCATGAATCCTAGATATATTTCACTCAAAATTATATGAACGGATGTATTTTTCTGCTGTTTTAGATTTGCTCCTCTGACAGTTACAAACAAAAAGCTTTAAAAATGATAAAAATGACAGCAACAACTGTTATAATACAAAAAAAGGTGAAATGCTAATTTTGCAATTAAAACAGTGGGGACAACAAAGCATGAAAGTAGGTCTTCCTCGCATATTTCATAGCATAAGGAGTCATTCAGTGGTTAACTTGACCTTTCCTCAGTATTTGTAAACAACAATTAAAAATTCCTCAATTATTCATGCGGTTTCAAACACAGTGGGGTTCTAATTTGACTCTAATAATGCTCACACCTCTATGACTTAGTCTGTGAAGGGCACAGCAACACATTCAATATATGCGGAACTGTCAAGATTCAGAGCACCCACATTTCTTTCTTCAGGCTGCTGGAAAGAATACCTTGACTGTAGAGGGCCATCTGGAGGAGACATCACAGCTAAGAAGATACCAATATACCGCTGCAATCTTGTCTTATGTGGAAGATGGCTTACCCATAAAATGACATCTTTTGGTTTATTTATGCTTTGTCTCATTATCATCTGTCTCAAGCACACTTATTCTTAACACTATAAAATGATTTAGATTGATCACAAATTTAGTTTGTTAAGAGTGATGGCACTTGTAGATGTTATCTTCCTCCAGCTTTCATTATCTTATGTAAAGGTAGAGCTAGTACATGGGCACACAGTCAAGTGTACATGGCATCTAATACAATAGTGCTACTAAAACATTAAAAAAGGCCCAAAAAGTTGTCACAAGAATGAGATCTGGAACACAGGATCATCAGGGAATCTATGTCCCAAACAAACTACCACAACACTTACGAGCCTTCTTTCTCTGAACTTAATACATTTTAAGTAGGCCTATATTTATTTGCTACGTGTTGTTCCCTCACTATTTCCTTTTCCAGCACATACATATGAAAATAACTTTAAGGAAAAAAATTGAACTCTTAGTGCAGACTTGCAAAGGATTTGGCATGAATGCAGGGAGCAGAGAGCTATTCACCACATGAAGGACAACGAGAATGTGGATCAATATGCCAGGAGAGGTCACATCTGGACAAGAATGTTTTCAAGAATCTTCCTCTTTCATCTGCGTGACTCTGCATCAAGCGAGAGTAGAAATGCAGAATAAAATAGAGTAACATCTCCACATATACACTAATTAAAACTACAGTATTATGAAATGACAGTGACATAACCTTGATGCTGTACGGTTGAGTGTTGCACATTATGTTTGGGTCGAAAAAGTCTTTTTTCAAAATTCACATATTGCACAAAAAAGTATCAATTGAGCTAACATTTATTTAGCAATTTATTTTGATAGTAATAGCAAAGATAGTTAATACACCACAAGAAACCCCACTGTATGCTGCACCAATTGTGTGAAATGGTACACAAGTGGGCAGAGTCATGTCTCCCATGGAGACAGTCAGGGAACCACCATTCTTGTGCCACGTCTGGAAGTGTTATTAAGGTTGTGCGAATGGATAAAAGCAGATGGTTTCTGCTCTGCACGGTATTTGTGTAATGGAAGTTTTAACTTTTGAATGGTGGTTTCGCCTTGATCTGGTGCTTCAAGGCGGGAAGCACCAAATCTCAGAGAGAGTGTGTTGCTGAGACACAGACAGGTCTTGCACAAAGTTAATTTTCTCCTGATTTGTGTGTCTGAGAAAATTCCATTTTGGTGTCAGAATGTTTGGAAGATATGTGTCTTGTGAAAAATGGGTCCAATATGTATCGTGGTGATGATGGGATGAAAGAATTGGTCATAATCTGTGATCATGTTCATTTCTTCCATAAGAATGAATGGACTCAAAACTGTTTCCTGTCTCCTTAAGGGGCAAGGCCATTGCAAAACCCATGTGACACTTATATAGGAAATGAATTTTCAGTGGGAGGTCTCAGTTCCTATTAACCGTCTCTGGTAATAGTAACTGACAACCTTGTCTTCACTGTAAAGTCACTGTTTAAGCTAACGTTAGCTTCACAAAGCCACAGGAAAAAATGCCTCACAGCCTCACATCAGATGTTACAATGCAGAAGTTTTACTGTGAAAGCTTAAAACCAAGATATAATGTGTTGTAAGACTGACTTGATTGAATTAAAGCAACTCTCTGAACCTCCTGTCTGTCATTTAGTGCCTTACACGACAACTGCTAAGCTAGTAGCTAGCTAATGCTCACTCTGATGTCAGGTGATAGTGGTTAAAGATGTTGATCTTCTATAAACAGCAGTGAGACAAAGAACACTCTTTTTTATTGCCAAAAACAATACAAATTAGTGTTTCTTTTATGGCCAAAACCATCACTGACCAAGTTTAAAAGAATTTCTCATTCATTGGAGCAAATTGCATTGTTTTGGTACATGTGTGCAAAAGTGTACGTACAATTCTCTACAAATCTGCACAAAAATCACTTGTATATGGTTTATTAATCAAAACCGATCAGTTGATTCTCAGTGAAATTGTCAAACTCCTCACAACGTATAAATATTCTTTCATCGTTTGAGCGTCACATCCCTGAATGATCCATTCAATTACCAGAATCTGTCAGACATACACGTATGTAGGTCGGATGTAATGTTGACGAAAATCTCTGGCAAGACCAACAAGACCAACAGGACATTCACAAAGATGATTGCTTGCATATAATGTTATGCCGGGGTCAGACTACATGAAACCAGCCAATAAAAGCCCAATTGCGAAGACAAAGGGCGTTGGGTAGGCTTGGAAATGATCAATAAGCAATGGGGGCGACAACTGATCGTTTCATCTTACACAGCATGTCATAACGGACAACAACAGAGGCCACATCTAGGACGCGTCACAACCTCACAGCAGAAAGACTAGCATGTTTGATTTTTTGTTTACCTACCAAGACGGCTTGTCAGTAGTAGTAGTCAGTGGCGAGTGCTGCTGTGATGTCATGCCCGTCGTGAATTGTAAATGATAACTGATCAGGGAGCAACGTGTAGTCTGTCATGTCTCTCAGCCATGATACGGCAAGAATTTATGACTTGTCAGTCACCTAATTTGAGACAGTGAACATTTGACAGTAGTAACAGACAAAAATATCTTGTAGTCTGACCCACCATTATGTGGCCTACTATAAGACATACAGTTTTCTTTTTGTTTATTTGTTTTTCTACTCAACTGCCACAGTTTTTTTCATTGCTATGGGATTTTTGTTGTTGTTTTTGTTTTTGCTTTTCACATGGATGTTATTTTGCGGCAGTCATAATCATAATGTAATTTGTGACTATCATGGTGAAAAAGCGCATTGCACATTTTGACTTGTATGGCTGAAACGATTAAACAACTTTTCATTTTGGTGGCACTAACCAATAAACCGACACAAAATCTAGCTTTAAAAATGTAAATGAAAGGTTCTGGGTGACTTATTACCTTTTGCAAACATGCAATAGAGTTTCGATGAACCATTAACCTGTTGTGACAACTGCACTTACAGTTTCGATAATGTTAAGACTGTTTCAAAAAATGAGCCAAAACAATTGAGAAAAACTGTAGTCAAACAACTGCCCTGTTAAACAGTAGACAGACAGACAGACAGACAGACAGACAGACAGACAGATAGACAGACAGATAGATAGATAGATAGATAGATAGACAGACAGACTTCATTGTCATTCAATGTGCACAACAGCAGTGCACATAAGAACAAAAATTTGTTGCAATTGCTCGCAAAAGTGAAAAGAATACTGCAAAGCAGAGGCGCTAAAATATTAAAACTGTAACAAATACTTATTAACCGTAAAACCATGAAACCATTAAAGTTGCCTCAATCCAATCCAGCTGTCAGCAAGACGGATAAACCCATTAACCAAATTGTGGAACTTTTTCTATACATTTTATAAAAGTATCATTTATGGTATTAACTAAATTAAACATGATGAAACAGTGTTAAAGCAGTTTTCAACAAGGACGTTCGACGTTTTGGATATAAGAAATGTATGCCACTTGCAGAGAGATTATTCCTTAAAAAAAGCCATACTCAGATTATTTAACAATTAATGACGCTTGCACCACGAGTGAGAGAGCTTGCCTGTAAGTATGAAAACAAAAAAGTGAATAGCAAAATAAGTCTGCTGCCTCAAGAAGCTGGCTCAGTATGTAGTCTTCACTGTCTTCTATTCTTGCTCCATTTCTGTCATGAAAAAAACATAGATACCTTTGATATGACAACATTTTCTTCTCATTTGGCAAATAAAATGAATCAGTAAACATGCTTTGCTTTCCTGTGCAGTGGCTTTGAAGATTTGCCACTTTTTGCTATGCAACACATTAACTCCACAGGTTTAACCAAACAAAGCAGGATTTTCTACATTAAATGCAGCACAAAGTTAAATAACACTAATAAATAAGAAAATGTGGAAATAGGGTCGTTTCGTTGACCGACAATTATGTGCAACCCGAGTGATGATGATGACAACAAGACAAAGAAAAAGTAAACAAAGGGAAAAGCAGAATGATGAATAATAATGCAGTGAAGTAATAGGATGCAAGAATGCTAAAGGTTACGCAAAGCTAAATTTAGAACAAAGTGAATTTACAGTATTGAAATCATGCATTTGTGGGTATTGGAGGTGAAAGCAAATATTGGTGCATTTTTACTCTAACTTTATGTGTGCTTTCGGCGTCTTTTTTTAGCTCCAGAACCTGCATTCTACTGCTGCTTCAAAGCAGATGGAGAGCAAAGCTTTTCACCCTTGTGTGCCAACTTTTTGATAAGCACAAAGAGACATCTTAACCACTTGTCAGTCAGCTACCGTAGCAGCGGGGCCAGAAGACAGGCAGGCCAACAAAACAAACAACCTACACTCCTCCATCTAACCTATCTTGGAATAAATGGACAAAAAGCGGCAAGGGAGGCAATAACCAGACTGCTAAACCTGCACCGCTCACACCAGCACACCAGCCAATTCAGCGTCAAGACACTCAAATGATATTGCGCATGTGGAGGCTGGGCCCAGCCGAGTGTAAATAAGCATTTCCACGCTCAGCATTGGGTGTATAACATGGTGTCAGGTATAGCCACAAGAATGTAGAGAGGCAGAGGGAGCAATCAGCCAGCCTTCGCCTCGCCGAGATGGAGGGCCACCACCGCACACACAAACAACCAATCACCGTGGGACAGTGATTGATGTCTCATCCCGCTTTGAAATCTATCATCCCCACCAAGTGGCTGTCGGGATCGCGCCTGACAGATTGTTAAACAAAGCCTAATATGCATCACCCTGGCAAATAGTTCATTAATTCTTTATTACATGGGCTTGAGTTGTGTAAGCCATTGTCCAAACGAGTATTTAACACACTAAGTGCTTCGGTGTCTGGTGTGAGGCATGTTTAAATAATGCTGGATTTCATTGAGTTTCGCATCTAAAATAATTGGTCTTTTTAAAAAGTGAACTCATAAAGAAGATAAAGACCAACTAATTGGTGAAATATATTTTTAAAAGGTGGGGAACAAGTCTAGCAGAGCAGAAGAAGAAGAAACAAAAGTAAAGAGAGGAAGATGTAGTGACTTACACCTGGATTTCTCGCCTCAGCACTTTGTTAGCAGAAAACCCAATGCAAGTCTGCTTGCGAGCGCAGTGAGGGAACGGGTTGGTTTATTCTTAGAGCTGTGAAATCACATTGCATCTCGCCAGTGTCATTTATGCTACCTCACCTCATCCTTTTAAAGTTTACTGAGAGACTGTGACTAACACAGACAGTCACTGTCTTCTTGCCAGGGTTTTTAAAGTCCCTGTGAGATTTCTTAGCAGCTTACTTCTGCTTGGTTTCAAAAAGACCTGTTTTGCTCCTTACATGTACGGAGGAGCTCACATTGGGTTAGTTAACATAATTATTTAATGTACATTGGCATCCTGACAATGGTTTTGGAGGCTCTTATGGCGGCGCCCTTGAAGAGCATATCCTGCACAACCTGTAACTTCTCTGAGGTTAAACCTTGCCAGCTGAATGATGAATGTCAACGCAACATGAGACGCATTTGATGCAAGCACGAGTAAAGCCACCCAAAGGGAAAACGGCATCACTTAGTTCTTTCGCCCATGCGGAGCTTTCTGTTTATCATCCAACATCTTGACAAGTTGTTGCTCATCCCCGCACTTCTGTGTCCTCCTCGACCGCTCGTCCCCACCCGCCGTTGGCTGGGCAAGTCACAGGAAAAGGGGGAGGAGAGGTGTCTCGACGACAAGGGGTTATTTTTCTTCTCCGATCCCTATCTGATAAGTGTGTTTGCTCTTTTGTGTCTGGGCCTACTCTTAATCAAGAGGAGGTGGAACATAGAATTTAGAAGGGGCTGCTGATAAGGAGAGCATCTGTTTAACATTTTTTCTTACAAGCAGGGTTACAAACAAAAGACTATTTGGCCACAGGAAACGCAAAAAAAGGGTATTGCACATTAATGCAGATGAATTCAACTTAAAAAAAAAAAACAGAACACACAGCTATTAACTGAAACCCTCCCTTGGACTTGCTTGGACTCAAGTCAGTGATTAAATTACTAGAATCTTTTTGATGAATAGTCTTACTGCCTTTGTATAAACTGTAAAACATGAACTACTTTGTCAATCATGACACAATTTCTTGGTGCTATTACTAGAAATAATAGGGCCTCTTCCATCTCATATAATGGGCATATTGAATCGTATCCTATAGTGCAAGTGAAATGAAGCAAATTGCAAAGCATGACAATCATCCCTGTTTAAACACATTATTTGTGACAGGTGGGGTTGCAGACTCTAATTTTGCATTTCAAAGCCTTTCCACTGTTCACATCCAACTTCATACCTATAATCGCCTTTCACAAATATATTTTTAGCCTCTTGGATTCTGCTGTCCCCACTGGCTGCTTCCCAAGGGAAATAACCATTCCCGGTGCTGACATCCATGGTGTGTTCTCTATAGATCAAACAGGCCTGGTCCTGAATTGCCAAGGCCCTGAGGGTCCACGCTGCCAAACACATGAACTGTCTTTGTTAATGCCTGCTGGTCAACCATCAATAACACCTGAACGGGTTTTGCTTATTCTTTTAGGATACACCATATGATCTCTTGCAAGTCAGATCGTGAGTGGCTTGAAGAGTCACGTTCTGCCTTTGCTGGAGACCAAATTAAGGATTTTTCCTTCAGTTTTGAAGCTTTCGCCGTCTTCCTACCCACTCTCATCCTTTTAAAAAACTCCAATTAAGAGAAAAGCATTTGTGTGTGGGCTTCTGCTCAGTTCAAACAAAGACCTAATCATAGAGCATCACTGGCATTGTGGAAAAAACAGCATTTGGCAGAGGGGTAAAGCATTGGCCTGGATTCTGAGGAAAAGTTTGTTCCACTTTCTCTCCACTTTTCACTGGCCTCACAGTAGCTTTGTGTTTGTTGCTCCAAAATCAGAGATCAGCACATTTGTTTAATGTGGAAATTAACTTTCATCCTGTCATGCTAAATTTAACATAGTACAAAGCAACCCTTTTTGGGGTGGGTTGGTGGGAGGTTGGTGGTTCTCATCTTAGGAAACCTTCACAGAGAGAAAAAGACATCAAATTCTCTTTTCCAGCAGCTGTTTTCAGATGTAACATGTGAAACATTGGATCATCAACAAAGTTGTCTCAAGACATAGAATTTTTTTTTTTTTAATTAATTTTCGTTCATTCAGAAATCCTTAGCAAACAACTTCCGGTTCATCCCATTTGGGCTAAGTTTCTCATTAGTAGCAACTCAACAAAACATTATACAAAAAAAATACACCAAAATACTAAATATTTCATTTACTTGTGCGTGCAGAAATGTTTCTGATCAACAAAACAGAACAGACTGAATAACACCAGAGCAGACCAATTATCCAGACAGTTTTTGTGTGTTTAAGAATGTGTCACTTTTTCAGATTTTGGAAGTGAATTTTACAGGTCAGCAAACCTTGCTTAGCAATTTAAAGATATAAAAGCAGAGAAAAGACACCAAACTTTCCTTACAAGCACATATATGCATAGTTTATACGAACAGTGCTTTAGGCTTCATTGGCTCAGTGAAGAGAAGTCAGTGTTTGCACTGTGATCATTCCATAGAGTTACACAGCTTTTTTTCCTCTTAGCCATTCTGATCCCTCAGAAGACTCACAATCCATTCCCATGGGTTTAATTATCTATAAGTGTTGAGAGCTGTAGAAAGGCAGCAGTCCTAATGCATTCTGACCAGAGTCAGTGCAATTTATACTGCCAATCAGAAAGAGATAATGGAACCATTCTTCATGGTAGGTGTATGTGTTAAAGTTGCACTAAAAGAGAAATTCTACTTGACTGATTCATTAGGTGTCTTAAATATTATTTAGAAAAATAGTCTGTTGTTTATATGACAGTACAAAGCAAAAAAAAAAAAGTTTTTTCCCCTTCATCAATATTCACAGGCACAAATTGTCAATGTGGCCTTAATAAATCTGATAACATGCTTTTTTACTGTCCCATGTGAGTATCGTCTAAGATTACAATCAAAGATGAAACACTGTTTGTATAACAACACCTTTATTATTCATATGTTTCATTTTGAAGTGGCCTCCTCATTAATCTAGGCTAATTATAGCTGTAACACTTTAGAGAGTGGATAGCAGAAACACGCTTGGAGAGACAAACTCTCTCGCTCTCTCAAAGACATTCAAAACAACTACTGAGGCAATATAATTCACAGCAAGCTGCCCTAGATAGCAGGCAGGCTTGTTTGTGCTCATGCACAGATCTCATGTACACCGTTAACTTTGCACGTACTTACTCTTCACTGCATTATTAATGCATTTCAGGTAAAAATAAATATATTTCATTTCACACTTACATCAATGACAAAAATGCAAATTGGCAGTAAAGAAAAATAACTTCCACTTCTCTTTAAGTCACAGTAATTCCGTCACTGTCTTGAGAGCACTAGAGACATGATTAAAACATCACAACAAGCATCTAGAGGAATTGTTTGCTTCATTATGCACATCAGGATGCATTGTGACAATGAATAAGAAATTGTCTTTCTTCAAATTCTTAAGTGAGACAAAAATACATTTATATCACAATTAATACAGAATATAAAACATTAAAAGGGCTGTTACTTACTAGCTTTAATGCTACAATAATTGCAGTTATGGGCTTTGCAGTTGAAGGTGGAAAGACTGAAGAGAAACTTAATTATTATAAAAACAATATTTGAATGTTATTACATAATTATATCTATATATTAAATCTTATCTTATTATATAGTATAAGATATAATAATTATAGTTTCATTTAAAAAACAAGCTGAGTCACTGAATTCTATGCTAGCCTATGCTATACATGTACAATGATTGCGAATGCATGAAAACTTGTTAGCAAGCATAGCAGTTAGCTAAAAGTAATATATGGGCAGTTAAATTAGCTAAAAGTTATGGATAAATAGTAGATATAGCTAAATGTATCAGATAAATGGTTTACATAGTTGGTTAGCTAGCCTAATAAATGGCTAAAAAAGCCAAAATGAATTTGTAGAAATGTATGCCTATATTTCTAAGCAAGCAGTGGAAACAGCCAGCTAAAAGTTACAAAAAGTGGTTGAAGTACTTAACCAAGATAAAAGTACTGGATAAATGTTAACATAGTTAATTTAAACTATTGTAACAGATTGACATAATTGAAAGTCCATGAAATGAATGGAAGTGTTAGCTTAAAAACTAGACCAAGATACATTAGCTAAATGTAGCTGATTGGATAAATGATTGAAATAGTCAACTAAACGTTATAAGTAAATGTTTGAAATATATGGTTTTACTTATAGCCAAAGAGTTGAAACAGCTTGCTAATAGAAAAAAATTGTAATAGCTAAATGTAGCTACTAAATGGTTGAAATAGTAAGCTAAACAAAATTGATAAATGGTTAAAACAGCTGAATCTAATCTAGAAATAGTTTTTAAAAAAGTTAACTAAAAGTTAAAGGGTAAAAGGTTGAAACTCTCTCGCTTTTGGCACTCAAAGTGGGCCTATACAAATGACTAAACAAGTCTAAATAAACTAAAACATTATTTTCTAATTACTTTTACATAAAAATAAATACATTGGGGCGCCTGGTGGCTCAGTTGGTAGAGCAGGCATCCCATATACAGAGGCTGTGTCCTCGCCGCAGTGGACCCAGGTTCGATTCCACCTGTGGCCCTTTGCTGCATGTCATTCCCCCTCTCTCTCCCCT
>JAQLOL010000016.1:9262527-9277198 GCA_029783665.1 Naso thynnoides | reverse complement strand
TTGATATTTATCGTGGTACTGGCAAGTCCTGTTAGCTTCTGTTCTGAAACTAAGCAGCAGCCAAGACCCTGCATTACTCATGCACCCACAGTATGGTAGACTTTGGCCTATTAATTTTGTTCCAGGATATGAGTAATGGCTCTGCCATCCTTTATGTGGCCACAAGGGTATTTACCTTTGATAATCATGTAGAAACTCAAAAGTTAAAATGAAAGTCTGTGCTTACTTTGTCTTCCAGTAGTAATGACAATATTGGAAGCATTTAAAAATCATGAGCACACAATCTTGGTTAATTAAGTAATCCATGTTACGTTCTGTTTTTATTTTGAATTTTGAATTTTCTAAATAATTCATGGCTTCCCTCAAACCACAGCTCACCAATTCAGCATAATTGTGATACACAACATAGTCATGACTGGCCCTCACACAAATATTTTCTGGGCCCTTCCTCTTGCATCCAACACAAGCACACAAACAGTCAAAACACACAAAACAATAAGCTTAATACACAAAGTGGGAGAGCGCATGCATGTAATATTTTTAAGGGACAGTTCACTGCAAAATTATGTTTTGTACATCATTTACTCACCCTTAGATGTCTTTAATTGAAGAAATTTTTCCATTCCTGCATTCCAAAACTCTCATCAACTTTGCGTGGTATAATCCAAGTCTTCTTTATCATGTCATATTCTCAATACTTTTAACACACTTTTGTTTTGGCCAGAAAGCTATTAAATCCAACACATCTAAACCAATGCTCTGTGTCGCCTCCTTTGGTTATGGTTATTCTAAACATCTGCGTACTCTGGATCATATAAATATGGTTTCATCAAAGACTGCAGAAACTCTTCTCTCTCTCTCTTGGCAACAGTCACTTTCACTCACTTTTAAGTTTGAGATAACGTTTTAGTGTTTTTGAGGAAAAGAATATAAGGACAAGTGGACGAAAAGGGCTGGATCAGAAAGAGAGAGAAGTTCCTACAGTTTTTGACTGAACCATATTAATTCAAGCCGAAGTACACAGACATTTAGAATAACCATAACCGAGGACACAAAGCACTGGATCAGGTGTGTTGGATTTAGTAGCTCTCTATCCAACATAAAAGTGTTTTGGAAATATTTATGTACAGCACAATAAATAAGATATGGCGTATGCCACATAAAGCTGTTAAGAGTTTGGGGCGTTTTTCGATAGTTTGATGTTTTCAAGGGGGCATCTCCATGGGCTGCCAGCATAAGTGAGTGGCTTGCATTTTCGGAATCGCCTTTTTACCATGGAGGAACACTGGAAGAAAAAAAAAATCTCAATTCAAGTTATTAAAGGGTGAGTAACTGATATACAAAACATAATTTTGTGGCTACCATCACTTCAATGTTGCTGTTCAAGGCTTGACGAAACAGTCTTCTTGATCTATAATAATTGAGCTGCAATACTCCTCATCTCTCATGGGTTCCTGGAAGTGTCAGGGCCCCGGTGCACTGCCCAGGTTGCACCGCCGATACCTACACCGATGCCTGTCACCTGCATGAGTCAAGTTCAGAGTGCTGCTCCTCCTCATTCCCTCTCTCAGTTGTCATTTAATCAATGCAGACTTAGACCTACAGTCTTCCAGGGAGCAGAAGACAAATGATTAGTAATCATTTTGTTTAGGCAGCTGCAGAGGGACTAAAGCTCTGGGTTAATGTCCTATATGACACGAGGCACGTTGAGGAGGAGGGATCTCCCTGCTTATCTGCTGATCAGCACTTTAGGTTACCCCTCTTCGGGTGATTGATATTAAGTAAGGTGCTGCCAGGGTGGGAGGTTCACTGTAATTGAAGGCAAATTATTTTGAGAAGAAAGTTACTCCCTTCTCTGATGCATATCAATGAGCAGCCTGAGAGCTCCACCAAATCCATCAGTGCAGCCAAATCGCTCCGATTTGTCTTGTCAGGTTTCTGGCCATTAAAGGTACTCCTCTCAACATGCTTGATGCTCCATTTCTTAAGAAGGGAAAGCAGAAAATATTGCACTGCTGGTGCCAATTTGACAAAGTGTTTTAACCAATTTAACCTAACTATTAAACTGATATTTTTCATCTGACATGAGCGCATGAGGCCTCTTCAAAAAATACAGAAAAAAAATCCCGAAAAAGTCTATCTAAAATGACTTTGGAGGTCAAGTTTTTCTTCTGATAACAACGTTTTTTCCCCGCCACCTGCAGTAATTTGTGGTAAATTGAGGAAAAAAAGAAAAAGATAAGTAGAAAAGGGACAACAATCATCCTCCTGGGCAATCAAATAGGTCAGTTATTATGCTCAAACTGCTTTAAATCTCGACGACTTTCCCCACATTTCATTAAATAGCCCGGTTTGGTTTGTTGATGAAAACAAACAAGTGTATTTGCAGCAAAAGGCACCACGATCGAGGTCTTGGAAAACTTTTAGGGTTTAATGATTACATTAGATTTAGCACAAAACATAATAAATCCTGTTGTTTTTGTGTTAAAAAAAAAATAAAAAAAACTCTTGCCTACTACAAAATAATATATTCTTTCTGTTTGGAGCTACCTTACCAGATGCTGACCCCACTAATTTAATGTAGGGAAAAAACAACAACAACAACAAAAAAAACACTGTATAAGACAAGAAGGGAAAAAGTCAATAATTATAATGGAAAGCCCCTGAGAGATCTTGGAGAACATTAATAATGGGTGTAATTTCCCCACCGGCCACTCTGTTGTGTGATGTTTGACAGATTAGTTTACTATGTCAAATGAAATGAAACAGCAGCACATTAGGAACACAAATGTTTTTTACAGATGGGAAGAAGCACTACCTCAGCACACACAGGGAACTGAGTTGTTTGAGAATAACAAGTTTAGTTATTATAATTCTGATTCTATACGGTGGCTTCAAAGTGTTTTAGTGTCTTTTAATTTAGAAAGAACTATTCCCACAACGTCTGCCTCTCTGCTGCGTGTAGACCTGGTTACAATCCAAGATAGAGGAATGCAATTAAACACAGTATGTTGTCAGTTTCCACCAGACAGTGCTTTTCACATAAACACTACATAGCAGTAATAGGCTTTTCTAATAAACAACAACAACTTGAAAAACAACAAATAAAAGCAACAGAACGGAGAACTTCTACAAAGGTTAGCTTAAGATCATTTTCACGGTATATAACGGCCCTGAACAGTGAGCACACCTTCCTCTATAGTTTCTACATAAAGCTGGGAATAAAAAGCAGGCATGTCAGCAAGAAAAGGACGAAACTCCGTAGAGTCCAGGTGGGAGTGATGGAGAGGAGGGGGCAGATGCTAAGAAAAGGCATGGCGGTGGAAACTGTTAATGAATGGCTATTGGAAACTCTGGGTGAACGCTGCGTTGAAATGCTTACTCGTCCGTGATTAATGACTACTAGGCTGCCGTAATAGGTACCACTGGGACCTCAGACACTGGCACCTTTTTATAGAATAGCCCCAAAAGAAAAAAAAAAGATGAAGTCCCCATTACAGTGCTTCTTCAAGGGAAAAAAGGGCCTCAATGTGGCTCAGGGAGCTATAGTCATATCATAATGTAGCTTTTCTGCACACAGCAAAAGTGTTTTGTCAAATCAACGGAAAAAATTAATCACATGAAACACCTGAATTTGCGGTTTTCCATTGCTCAGCAACTCGGAGTTGGTGTTAGTGTCGACAGTTGCATTTTTTATGGGAATGTCACTGAAAAAAATTACCAGTGATGAGACTGCAAGCAGATGATTCGATACTGAGCAAAAAAAGCATGTAAAAGCATGTAAACTCCTTAGATTTTATGTGCACGAGGATAGAAAATGTTTTCGTAGTACCAGAAAACAAAAACTCCCAAAGAAAATTTCAAGGATATCTTAAAACTATTGCCCCAACTTTTATAAAGGTTGTTAAAATTAGAGCATGTGCATATTTAGTAGATCTCAGACTGCATTCTTAAACCCCATTCACTGCCATTCATGTTAAAACAGGTTATGGAAACACTATAGGACACATGAAAGTTGCTAAGTGTAGACAGTTCACCCTTCAAAAGATTATTTTAATCAAAAATGGCCAAGTGAGAGAGAGGGAAGCTGGGAGCCGTTGAGACAAAAGTTATTACGCCTGGAAAAATAGTTCCTTACAAGTGCTGCCTCCCTACTTTGAATATTAGCTTAACGAAGGATTGTGACAGTCTTTTTAACTAATGATATACACGTTGAGGTACTTTCTGTAACATTTTCTGAATGTGGATAAAATGTAAAGAAACAGGATATCAAATAGTTAAAGCTATTTTGGGAAAAATGCATTAGGTTTATGTAACCTTTGTGGCCAATGCTGACAAAGGACAATGACATGTAGTAACACTGGTATGGTCCTTTAAGACAGAGTGTCACAGACAGACAGTCCCAGTGACTAGAGATACAAATGAGCATATAGCTACTTCTGGTACAATATATTTATTATGAATTTTCCCTGTTTAAATACATCAGTTAAAATGAAGGTAAGGGATAAACTTACATGCCATTTAACCCCTTACAGGTCCAACCAAGTCCAAAGGGGTCCTTTCTTAAGCTCATGAACATGTTTAGAGTTTCACACACTGATTCGGAAGCTAACACTTGTATGTGTATGACCGCAATGCATGCAGTGGGGGATAAATTATTCATATCTCTTTTGTTCTACACATTACCGAATCCTCAGAGAGAACGACAGAGTGCATCTTGGGTTCCGGTTACAATCCATTTGACTTTAAAACAACTTTGACTCCGTTTGTGTGTGTGTGTGTGTGTGTGTGTGTGTGTTTGTCAGCTTGGCCCAGAGAGTAACATTACATCTCGGCTGCTTGAGTCAAATAAACATTCATCTTTGCACACCAAAAGCACTTTTTTTTTTGCGAAATACATAATTTCACTAAATTAATCTTACTGTGTTCCACATGCAGCCAGGCACAGCAACTCAGAAATGAATTAATCACTGCGGCACAATTGCCTTGTTTGCATTTTTCAAGGTTATTTCCAACTGATTACATGTAAGCAAGCTTGGTTAAGGAGAGAAAATGTGTTATTAGTGACAAACAAACACAAGCTGTTTTGTTGGTTTCGTTTTATTCGAGTGCTTGAACTGGGGCATTTTAAGTTAAATTATTATTCATAACTACTGTCAGTAAAGAGTCCAATTTAGTTTCAATTTGTACGTTTTCACAGTGCTGCAGGTTACTGATTGTAAATGTTGTTCTGCATTTTTCTGCCTGATGATTAACTTTAGAAATAACCTTTATAGTCAACGAATTGCAGTCTTATCGGTAAAAGTCATTTTAGCAGTTGGCAGCGTAGGAAGACGAGGCCTTCTTATTGTTCTGTCTAATAAAAGCCTAAGAGGAATCAAAAATTCTAAAATGCCATCATATGTTGCGAACACAGGTTCCTTACAATGATTTGTGTGACAGTATTCTGTGCTTTAAAAGGCTTGTTAATGGCACAGATACCTTTATTTAGAAAAATGGGTAAGGGTAACACATAGACCACTGTTAAATATGAGAAACTTTGAATAAAAATTCTAATTTCATTTGCTCGAACACATTTTGTTTTTCAGGTTTTCTGTGTGTTTCACCCATTCTTGTAATTGCAAATGTTTCAGAAATGCCTTGAGTGAATTTCTTCAAATCTGGTTCAAACACCCTCTTGCACTCAGGGATGAGCTGATTAGAGTTCGGTGGTCGAAGGTCAAAGGTCAAGGGAAGCGTAACCTCACTAAGCATGATTTTTGCTCCAGAAATCATTTGACAAAATTTCACACAGATGTCTAATAGGATAAAATGAAGAAGTTGTGATATTGATTATGCATGAGGTCGAAGGTCACCTTCAACGGAACATCATGATGTTCTGCAAAAACACTTTCCCGGCCATTTTTCGTCACCATTACTGAGGGACAGAAGGGGAGACTGGGACCATATTTCACATTAAGTCAGATTGAGAACTGTTTACACTAATCTCGGGTGCACACCTTCAACTGATTGTGCAGATCTTCTGGGCTGTCGAGTTTCGAGATGTATGTCAAGCATCCACGGTCAAGAATTTGTTGCTTCTTTGCAACATCATTCATACTTGAAGCATTGTACTCCAGCACAAGCCCTTTGGCTTTGCTGATATTGAGCTTCAGCTGTCAGAGCTTTCCATCAGTCCTCTGTGCCCATCTGTAAGAATAGTCTCTAAGTGAAGACAGCATGCTTCCTAATGGATATATACATGTCAATATAGTGATAACTTCCACTTTGCAAAAAACCCCCCCACTAAATTCCTTTTATTAAACTCCTTCTTTATGACACATATGGGTGTGAACAGCATGAGTATAAACAACAAGTAAACTGGTTTGTAAACCGCAAGGTGGTAATTGTTGTTTAAACTATAATGAGATGGAAAATGTTCACCTGGGACGAGTTTGGTTGTAGCCATTTTAAAGGTACTGTACTCTATGGAGTTTTTTGTAAACAAACAAAAATTATGTTTACATCCAGTGTTTTTTTCCACTGAACTCACTCAGGTAATTACCACAGTGCTGCAATCTAGCTGTTACACAAAACACAAGCTCTTACACGATCAGGTAAACAAATGACAGACCAGCAGCATTCACAGATGATCTAAACCACATTTTTTGGAATAAAAATGAAGAGTAAAATTATCGATAATGTCAGAATTAAACCTGCACTGCACATGGAAACAGCACACCGGAGAAGGACGTCTGCGTACAATTGGTGATTGATGTTTATGACGGATAGTTTTGGTAATAATACGACCTTTTGTCCACAAATAAGCTTCACAGCATGGGGGTTTGTTTTAAACCTGTGTAGTTGTTTGACTGCTCGTGTTTTTGTTACATTTGAGTCTTTTTTAGGAATTTCCCATATCAGCAGCAACAGCATTTAACCCAGAGAAGACAAGGTTCTGATGTAAGCACCAATGGATAAACCTACAAAATCCATGTTGTTAAAAAAAACAAAACAGATTTATCCTTTACTGTATGCACATTTACCCCTCTGACTTCAATGCAACTGCTCCTTACTGTACCACTTTAGCCTCAGATAATGTGTCTGCTGTGTCTCTTAACATTATTATGGGCAGTTGGAGAGTTGGGGTGCAAAACACATTTGTTATGCAAATAAAGCACGACCAAGCTTGCTTGGATTCTGTAAAGAAAGGCCAAAGAAAATAGATATTCCCTTCTGCAATCAATTAAATAGTTCTCAACACTAATTTCCCAATGTTGCTTGTTTAACTCGTAGTATGCACACTGAAGAAATATGGCTAATGTGATGAACTGATTCACAGCTTCAGCCACAACGAAATGTAAAGATCAGCCCGCGAAGTGCAGCATTTTCCGTCAGACGTGACGACGACGCTGCATTATCTGGACATAATCGGAGTCACCCAGCTGGCTACAACCTCTTTTTCCCCAGTGTACTCTGTGTGACATAATCCCCCTTTGTTCTCTTTCAACACAGAAAGCCAACCTGTTCACAGGCTGCTTTGAAAAAGTCTCTTTTCATGGGGTCTGTACAGAAGAGCATAAAAAGATTTGGCTCTGAGATTAATTGAAGAGGGACCTTTACAAGAAATGAGAGAGGGACAGTGTGATTGTCCCAAACCCTGGCCAGATAATAGTGTCTTGGCTGCAGGGTTCCCTCTGGAGGTGTCTCTAAGCCTCAAACAATGGAAGAAAAATAACCTCGAGCTAGCCCATGCTGACACCGGGCCCACCCACCAGAGATTGGTACCATTGTGCCACACAAGCAATCTTAATTAGTTTTGACGTCACCGTCCTGCTGATGATATTGATCGAGGTTCGAAGTTTACCTCTTGAGATCACAATTTGTGAAGAGAATTTGCAGCTTGAGGTTTTCCAACCATGACCAATCCACACTTTCTGGGATTTCTCCCTCTCTGGTAAATTGATAAGCTGTATGTAACCTATTTGGGTCTCTGGTGGTCGTCTACGAAATTAAATTGACAATTTAGGGAAAAAAGTATCAAAACCAGATCTCAAGAGTGTTCTTGAGAAATGCCCCGAAGAAGTCATATTAAATCTTAATGAGTTCAAAGACACAGATTCAGCAGACATTTAATATGCAAAACCTGCATGCGAATTGTGGGGGGTTTAAAATTCAATCTGAACTTGCTTGGCCTTCCTCCTTCAACTTTAATAACCACCAGATCACACAATTTCTATCTGTTTCATGTTCATTTCAGCAACTTCCCGAGCAGTGCCCACAGTCTGAGTTTTCAAGGTGGTTGTGAAAGGAATCAAGGCTGTATGTCAAGCTGCCATGTGCCGCCACACCTGCGTTATTCCATCTTCACCAGCCCTACCGGCTCCACCGAAGCCATCTCTCACTGCTCTAAGGTCCTGTCATACATTCTTTATGATGGCCCGGTTACTAGGCACGGGATTGGTCAGGAATTCAGCTTGAAGGGGAAGGGGGAGACAAATGCAATGCTGTCAATATATCATGGGAGACAGGGACAGATTTGATGATCAAGGCCTGACTGAGACAGGTTTAAGCAGCAGCATCAGCAACCTGTTTGTGTCTGCTGTGATCCTGACGGATAAGCAATCTGCCTGCAACATCACCTCAACCCTGACAGAATGTGATTCAGCCCCAACTAGACATGAAAAGATGGCTCTCTCAGAGTGGATTGGAAACAAGCAGAAATCAATTCCAAAGGCACTGTTGAGGGAAATTCTGTCTGCTGTGACCACATTCCGAAAAATCTGGGAATTTATGTTTTTTTGTCTGCAAAGCTAGAGGCTGTTTCCATATTTACATGTTCCTCCTGCCATTTATCATGCCATTTACACAACGTACCATTGTTAAGGCTTGCAAACAGTGTTTGAAAAGAACAAAACAATATCAGTCATGAGGACAAGGAGTGTGCACGCCTTATGAACCCTCTGTCACACCCACACCAGTCAGTCCAACACGCCACCGTGTCCTTTTAGCAACTAACTCAGGGAGGCATCCGTAGCAGCTGCAGCCTGGCTAATGGCAGCTGTATGCTAATGTCCTCTTCTGAGTCAGCAAGCGCAGCCAAGTTCATGGCCGGCCGCCACAGCTTGCCATCTCCTGTGTGAGCAGTCCTCCCCAACAAGTCGAGAAAGAATCATCACGGAGGAAGAAAGCTGAGCCAGAGTTGGATTTCGCTTTGTTTGAAAGAATTTTCTGCACACGCTTGCAAAAGGGTATGCTGAAAATTGACAGGGAGGATTATCCAACTGCAAGATCTGGGAAGTTTAGAAGGAAATTCAAGTGCTTTTCAGTGTTTGACGTGTAAAAATAAAGCCTATAGCACAGTGATTTCATACTCCAAATACAAGCGAATAAGAGGTAATAATAATGCCTTTGCAGCTTCAGATAGCAACTAGACATGCAATTTCCAAGCACTTTCAATTCCCCATTATTAGATGTGTTAATCACCACAAAATCCCAGCAAATAGAACATTTGAGCATGTATTCTATTCAGAAAATTGACAGTCATCAAAACTCAGCAAGCAATGCTGAAACCTCCAGGGTAGACTGGAGAAAACTTACATTAGACTTTGCTGCATGTAGTTAAAATAAATCTTACCTTTTCTTTTTTCTAGTATCAACTACAATGTAAACAAGTCCACATAAAATAGGATACATCAGTCTGTGGACAACTGACTTTACTTGCTGGTTTTATTCAGATTCTTTATATATTTGGGGTAACCTGACTATACTCTAGCTAGTCTAGCTAGTCAAGCTGTCAAATACATCTGCTCAAGTACTGTGTAGCCAGACATTGTACTCCTACAAGCTAACACTGTCAAACCTATGATGGACAAACTGAATACAGCAGAGGAGGAGATATTGTTGTTTCCATTCCAAGGACTTTCTTTCTCTCCTGAAATCTGCCGTCAACATCCCCACAATGCATCTTGACCATTGCTGAGATTCCGGCGTGTTATGCTAGTAGTGGCTAATGTAGCTTTGAGTCTCTAGCCTGAGACTGAAATGAAGAGTGGACTGCAAAGGTTTGGGGAGCGCACGTTTTTCTAAGACAGCAAACTTCTTTAATTTAAAAAATTGTAGCAGCTTCAAAACCAACTCTAGTGACATCACTTGAGGCAGATTAGTATTGTATTAGTATAGTAGTATTCTTATGGTAACACTTAAAGCATCCATCAATAATGCATTATGAACATACTTATAATGCATTTTAATGTGATTACAGTGCTGTGTAATCTTAGTTACAAGCAAGGTTAGGGTTAACCCTAACCCTAAACATAACCATAACCACATATAATGCATTATAAGTATGCTCATAATGTGTTATAATGTATTATATATGTTTATAGTACATTATGAAGCATTACAGAGACAGGCCTTATAGAAAGTGTTGTTTTTTGTTGGTTTTTTTTTTTATATTTTTGTAGGCAGGAGCATACTCTCCAAAACCCTTACTCAGTTTGGTATTTAAAATGCTTGGAGGAATTCACTTCCACCAGTTAAATAGATTTATACCCCTGAGAAATTAGCATGTAGCTTATAAAGCTCATGATTTTAGCTTGTGGTCGTTTCAAAGTATGACTTGTGCTCATAAACATTGCAACTGAAGTAGTGCTCTCCACTGTTAGACTTGAAGGCTCCACAGCCTGCGGTCATTGAAATTAGCTGTTAGCTTAGCATTAGACTGAGATCTCTGGATAGCCAGCTATCCGGGAACTGTTGTCTGCAAAACACCAGACAACAGCTCGGTGAGATTTTTAGTGTTTTAACTTATGTACCAGTAGTCACCAGCTGGTTACTAAGTCACAGCAAGGGTGAGTTAATCACATTTATTTGTCATCTGCAAGGGTTTCAGGAAGAGTGGTGCTTGTTAATTAAGTGTGCAGCCATTACAGATGGTCTGCCTGTAACTCCATCTCTTTAAAAAGACAGAAGCGCTCCTGTAACTGTGGCACAGCCAGTCACCACAACAAAACTCCAATACTTTTTTTGCTAGTTTACACCTCATTTACTCCATCCTCTACATTTTCAGTTAATCCCAGAACATAAAAATCATCATTGGTTCCTTTACATCAGCTCTCAAACAAATTTACCAACTGATGCATTTCTTGTTCAAACAGTGACAGCTGTTGAGGTAATAAACATTATTCATGTCCAAGGCCTAATTGCACACATTATACTGTAAAAAAGACTCTTATAGAACATAAGGGATGGAGAGATGAAGTGGCTCTCATTTGCACTGTACCTGCATATACTGTACTTCATGATTAAGAGTCTCATTTTCTAATACTCTCTCACTCACCCAGTTCTTTCTCTCACTTTGTCTCTAATTCCTCCACACATGCACACAAGAACACACACACATACACTTAAAGACAAACACTATCACTGAAATTGTATTAATGTGTTTTGTTAAATTGAGATGACATTAATCTTTAAGGTCCCTGTGCATTCCAATCCTATCTAGGGCTACTGGTTGGGGCAACAAAACAATTTGATTAAGGTTTGAAAAACACCTTTCTATTTCATTAATCACTGAAATTAATCTAAAGGCTTTGTGCTCGTAAACACAAATTTTCTATCTGGAAGTCATGTTTACTGCCACAAAAATAATATCCAATTCATGCCCATGTACAAGCACAAGACAAACCGTGCTATGGTTGCACACATACACACACATAGCCAGCTGCTATATTTCTCTCCTGTGTTCCTCATCATATAGTTTATACAAATTTATGAAAACGAGGTCGAACAACTTCAGCATGGTAAGCTCATTAATCAGCAGTCCACAAACATAATTTATCTGGTCCCTTGCACGGTCTCTGCGTTACATGCATCTCCATGTACGCACATACACACATGCACACTGTGATATGTAAATGCAGACAGATGCTCTTGCATAACATTTGCAAGTCATTCCTCAAAATGAATATCTGAAAACGGAGCTCTCCTTTAAAGCAGGTGCACTGACTCCTGTTATTTGATGCCTCGGATAGTTTTGTGGTAGCGTGTAAAGAGAGGGAAAAGTAGCTCCTAATGGTCTCCAGAAGTCACCTAAATGGCGAATGAGGAAATGACAGATATTTTTTGGACCCGTTTCTATTAAAAACACAAGGAGCCTTCTGGCTCCCCGGTATTTCCCCGCAGGCGTTGAGCCGTCAGGGAATCCGACCCTTGAGCTCCGTTGCCGTGTCTGACAACGAGATGACATGGTGTAAATCAAAAGATGGTGCAGAGATTTTCTCTAAAGAGATGGCAGCACAGTGGTGCAATCCACAAGATGGCACAGCAATTCCTCACTATCTCAGGTAGACTGAGTGTGGCACAATAATTGCACTTTGTAGATCTGTCTCGTCTGTAAGGAGGGCTCGCTCTGAGGAAGTTTCCCAGAGTGCCCTGCAAAATGGCTGCAGCTGATATGGTTCCACACTCACTTTCACACTGAATCACTATCAGAATGAATCTCCGTCATTTCCACATACATTTGACATGACTGATGTCAGCCAGTGTATTGATTCTGTATAAGATTACCCTAATGTCAGGATCCAATCATCCTAAATCAGCATGGGCTCGTGTGTTTGTCACAGTTTGTTGTTAAAGTGTCTTAACCCCCAAACAGCGACGGAATGCTATGTTTATAAACAAAAGATTTACTCCGCCTTGTTTTGATGTGTAAATAAACCGATTAGTTCAGCAGAGATAATGTCATTGTTATCGATCTTCCTCGTGTTTATGCTAATTGCAAATCCATAAATCTTTACAAACGGATTTAGCGAGAGGGGGAATTAATCGTAAGCTATTCCACTGGCTATTCCCTTCATTCCTCCTCAGGTCGCTTGATGTCTTATGGATTTCATGTTGTTAATGATGGATTTGGTTGGCGGAGTTTGCAAAAGAGAAAAGCAGAAGAGAACTTTTTTTTTTTTTCCCATGGAGCAAACTTGAACGTATCCATTTTTCATTATCGCTTACACCCTGCAGTTGTTTTTGCATGTAAAAGGGCTGCATTATTCAATCATGAAGCAGCTAAATATAAACAGATTAAATTTTGAATGTTTGTGAAGGCAGTACACAGAGAGAACTGTCAGTGTAACCCAGTTTTTAAATGTCTCTCTTGTGCAATCATTTCATCTCATTACACAATAGAACTGTGATAAAAAGGGTCACGGACTCTTCACTAAATCCCTTTAATTTTTAATTTGAGATCATCTCTCCTTGACAGGTGAGTTTTTGACACATAATAAGCATATTAACAGGCCATGTTATCTACTACAATATGAGCAACCCATTTGAATAAAACACAATTAATAAAGTCAACATGGTTTTAGTTCGGTTTCTTCATGCACTGTATGTTAGAAAATGATTGCTGAAAATGTGAAAAGGCTGAGAAATATGCAGATCTGCATTGTGGAGTTAGAGCTTTACACTGTTTTTCACCAGTTTCCTGGTTTGGATTTTTTGCCGAAATGGAAGCTCTATGCTGCAGTGCAGCTTCAATGCTTATGATCCCGCCATGCCCTGCCCCACCCCATCACCCGAAGACTAAATAAGAACTGTCACGCTTGTAGTGATGGACAGCTGACACTTGACGCTCTCCTGTAAGTGAGCATGGCTTTAGCACCTGCAGCAGACACGCCTCCAGCTTCTTATGCAAAGAAAATTGCTTCATTTTCTGTGATTTTCTAACCTAATTTTATGTACTTGGCAACTTTTTTAATCATCCAAATTTGGCCGGATAGTTAAAACAGTTTTCTGTGGGGCAACAAACTAAGATTTTTTTTTTCTGCTTTACATTGATTTTAAAGAAAATTTATTTGAGCTAGTTCTTAAGAAAACAACATATGTGTTGCAAGTTCAATCGCAGATGCAGAGTTTTTTCACTTTTCAGCTTTTAAAACTTAAAGCAACAGTATGCAAAATCTTCACCTTTAAATAAAAGTTTTAAACCATTTTACTGTTAGAGTGATTTGTTATAGATTGACTGGGCTCTCTGCCTCAGTCACACAGCCCTCCTGTAGCTTTTTTCCGCACTATATAACTTCAAAACCAAAATGCAATGATCAATGTTACTTCATCACAAAAAACAGTAAAAATGGTGAAAAAAGCCGCATTTTCTGGAGACAGTGTCCTCTGGTTATTCTTCTCTTTCGACTGCTCTGCCTCAACTCAGTGATTCATGTGGGTTCCTGACAAAAAATAGGCTTTGACCTGCTATCAGAGGTTTGGCTCTCCAGCAGATGGAGGCCTAGTGCCGGAATGGACACTGGAACCAGTGCTGAGTGAGTGGGCATTTTTACTGGAATCAACAGCCTCTACAAACGTCATGACAGAGGTGCGGATACTGTAAAGAGGACGCTGATGGAAGAAAAGAAATACTCAGTATGTTTACATGACGTGAGAGAAAATCGATTTATTGTGTTAGTCCGGCTAAAATCGGACTTTTAAAATTCATGTAAACATTTTAGTCTGACTGAAGTTGTACTAAATTGAATTTCTCAAAGTCGAGCTAACACACTGAGATAACGCAGTTAGAAGTCAAATTACTCCTGCATGTGTACACATCAACCGTACCCGGACTGGCCTGAGCAATTTGCACATAATTGATAGTCCCCGCAGCGACCTTTGACCCAGAACTCAAACAGCATAAATTTGT
>JAQLOL010000016.1:9250236-9262427 GCA_029783665.1 Naso thynnoides | reverse complement strand
ATAGCTGCTGTTGATTTGAGAATGGCAAATATTACACCTTTCCCATGCCTCAGTAATGGATTTTTCTTTGTAGCTGACATCTCTCCTGTGACCTTGACTTTGAACAACTTCCCCCGGGGGTCAATTCCTCCATCCTTCTCTCTGAGCAACGGCTGCATATTGTCAACGGTGGAAGTAGGTTTGTTTTGACAGGTGTTTTTTGTGTGACTTGATTGAGGATAACCATGGATGCTGTAGTATATCTGGATGAGGCGCAATTTATTCAGCGTCAAGGAATTGTTCCAGAGACTGTTAAATCTAAAGATAAACACAAAAACAGTGTGAAAACCACATTTATTTAAATTTTATTGCTTATGTTTTAGAACGATGGAGACAGATCACTGAAGACACAGGTGTCTAAAGCACTCTTACTCAATATTAAACTTAAAAAATGGTTTGTTTATGCCTTACTGCAAAATATTTGGCCAAAATAAAACCTCTGCTATGCCTTGTGTATTTCTGAACAGTGGCTACACACCGCAGGGAGTACAAGCATTAATAGGAAGGATTAAAAGAATCACACGGCACTAGATTTTGCATCATTCACACAGTTGCGCTTTTATCAAAGGTTTTTCAGTGTGATAATGTTATCTAATCGTATAAGCAGTCCCGGGGATTACAACTAATGAGCTAGCCCAAACTTTTTACAGCTTAGCAGCACCAATTCATTGAGATTAAATCCATTTTTGCTTAAATCGACAGCAGTTTACAGCAACAACTGCCCGCTAATCTCCATTTACCCCGCTCACTCTTGTGCTAAATTTCAAATAGGATTGCATTTATCCAGCACCACAGTGGGCTGTTGGGCTCATTGGCGCCAAACAATAGGGGGGAGGACAAACAGGCTGATGACATGACATGTATGAGCACAGTTTGTAAAAGACAAATGAGATGCGGACGGAGGATGGATGATGGCTCCGCTCAGTCAACGAGGCATTTGAAGGGATAGAGGCACAGCCATTAAGAGCAGCCGTGAGAGAAGCTGCAAAGCTAAAAGGGGAAAACACCTGTTATGACTTGTTTCTATTGCCACATAATCCATTTAAAAAAATTGATCATTAAAAAGCATAAATAGCACATTTTTCATACTGCTGTGAAACCCCTTTTTAGTTGTTGGAAAATGCTATTAAAGTCATGCTGAGCAGAGTGCACCATCATAATCCAGAGCCTCCAGTGTTCACGCTGAGTAATGCTGGTTTAACAATTAGTCATGTCAAACAATTATCAACGTACGTCACTGTTTTGTGATTTTGCTTTTTGGGGAGCAGTGGCTTATTGAATTAGTTCAATCTGAGCCTGCTTAATTCTGCGTTTCTGCAGCAGTGAACATGACACTGAGACAGAATAATATCCAAAAGTCTCCCTTTCCTCTGGCAACAAGGAGCCCAGTCTGTGCCTGGTGATACATACAGTAACGAGGACATGTCTGCCCATTATGACAATGCAAGTTTTGCAAGAGTCCCACTAATGTGCCATTCATTAGCAAGGCAGCTGGAAGAGGTGCCCAACTTCAGCGCAGCTGCTTGCCTCTCTACAAAAAAAAACGGGACTATAAAGGGAGCTGAGTGTTTCACAATGCATACCGTTTTCATACTCTTGTAAAAATCTGTCACAGCCAAAACTACAGTCACATATGTGGATTACAAAGTAGATTTTGCAGCAAAAAGCTAAGTTATTACATTTTACACATTTATCTACCTCATGTAGAAGTCTAACAAAAATTGCATACAAACACAGTTTCTCTCTCTCTCTAAAAATATTTATCCTCGTAGACAAGCTTCATGAAAATCACACACTCCACAGAAATGTCCTGTATAGTGTGAGATGTTATAGATAAACTATCAATATTGTCACTTGCCAATTTAAGATGCTGCGAGCCGAGCACAACTGCAATTTCAGCAGATACGGCGTCACATTTAATTAAAAGGGCATTATGGTCAAGGCATGTTCGCTTACACATGTCAGGGTATTGATTTGGTATCAAGGGGGAAACATTGTAATGCCTCACCATGTACCAGTCACGCCCCGTGTTGACATGGTGCAAGATATTTAGCATGCCAGACTCACCTTTTCCATAAGTGTCTCGTTTATCGTCAAAGCTAAATGTTAGCGGGGGAAAAAAAGTGGCTATAATTGAAATAGCAATAAACTTTCCATTAAGAGGTTCCTTATAAATCCTCTTATTTAAGTGTGCAAACAGCAGATGCGAGGTATAATTAGTGGCATAAGAAAATTAATCCAACCGATATTACGTCTTCTGAGAGGATTCAAGGAGCTTTTATCACCAAGAAACATAAAAATTTGAAATCCCTTAACCTTAATCTTGCCTCCCTACAATAACCCCACAAATAGCACCTGACCGCTTCCCTGTGTGTAAAATATTATGGCCTCTTCTCACCTCTCTGACCACTAGGAAGTACAGTAAGCTACATACGAGCAGCAGTTTGTCTTCATCATCATCCATCCGTAACAGACAAACTGGATGCATTCGTGTGGAGCCTGGCGCACGCAAAAAACCCAACAGTCAAGTATTATCATGCATTAAGATGGATTGTCAAATGACAACAGAAACAAAAAGGAACATCTATCTCTTTATGAATAACCTTGCCTGTTTCAAATTGGTGGGAGCTCAGGGGACGATTCGGATGTATTAGTGTGTGTGTCTGAAAGCACATACACACGAGTATCTATCTGTAGCCATGAGCTTGTTCATGTCGAGCTCTTCCTTCTTCATAACAGGAAGAACTAACAATCAACATTTCTTGATTCGAACTGTGTCAACTGATTTCAGGCAATGCCCTCTGCTAAGAAGCAAGCCATAAAGTTTTAAAGCCCACCTTTCCATGTCTACAGTCGGTGTAATATTCTCAAAAGCCCTTTTTTAAAAAATGGGTCTCTTGAAATGTTGTAAAAGTGCATTTTAACCGAATGTATCTGATGTCTTTGTAACTTCATCCTCGACAGGAAAATGGTCTGTACTTTTTATTACTTTTCTACATCAAAGGTGCTATGTGCAACATTTTGGCAGCAGTTATAGAACCATTCCTTTATAGAGGCCAAATGAGAATTGTTTACAAAGGAGGCAGAGTTGATGTCTAGTTATAATGTGCGATGGTAGCGTAATGAATGTTGACCGAAAGATGTGAAACTGTTCCTTTACCGGGAGTTGAACTCAGCGCATGTGAAAACCAGGAATTCTTTTTTAAGTATAATTTCGGGCTTTTTGTGCCTTTATTGATATGACGGCTGGAGGACTGGACAGGAAATTGGGGAGAGAGTGAAGGAAAGACATGCAGCAAGGGGCCACAGGGTGGAATCGAACCTATGGCTGCTGCAGTGAGGACACAACCTCTGTATATGTGACACTCGGTCTTCCAACTGAGCTATCAGGGTGCTTCCAAAACCAGGAATTCTAATCAGTAGCTCGACCATAAGGGGCTTGTATATTATAAACTCTGCACTTTATATTGGGACCTATTGAAAAGATAGACTGGAAGCAGATTTAACCACATTTTTTTGTCATAGTCAAACAAAAATCATGAGAGTTATATTCAAGAATTCTACTGTATTGGTGTTAAAACATTATAGTCAGAATAATATGAAAAAAAAGTGACAATTTCCTTCAGTTTCCTTCTACAGCTGAGCCACAGTAGCCCCATATGTGCACTTGACAGGCTCAAAGAGGCAAAGTTAAATGAGTTGCAGCCCTTAATAGAAGGCAAACATACCTGGAAGTACAAAGAATGGACTGCCACTCTTGTATTTTTCAGGCGGACCAAGTGTCAGGCTAAACCATGCCTGAGCACCCTCATGTAATACCACAGGCAGTCCGACTTAAACCATCATCTGTGACTGCCTTCAAAATGGGAAAAAGGCCTGAAGAAGCCAAGCCACACATCCAACTAAATTTTTAGGACATCTATGGGGTGCCGGTTCCCGTTTAGGTCTCTATTATCAGTTGACACACATTTCTTAACCACCAGAGGCCTCTGCTTTGCACAGAGGACCAATAATCAGTTCCAAAACGAGAGAGTAACCACATCTGATATCAAAGATAATTTCAACATCAACTATGGCAAAGGCGCTTGAAGTAAAGGGCAAAGGGGCAACTTAATGCCCAGTCCCCCTTTAAGTCCTACTTAAAGTTCAAGATCTCTGTATTTTCGTTTCACTTACTCCCATCCACTCTAAGATGGGTGAGAAATTAAAGCAGGGGACCATTTTGTTTTAATTAAAGAGGACATTACCACAACAAATGACATGCATACAGTGTGCACTGCAACAGCTACTATTATTTCAGTGCTGTGTAAGTTACATCAGACGTTGTTCTGTTTGAGAATCTAGCTCAACTAACCTGAGCTACCAAGACTGCGACAGACTGCATGCTTCTGCAAACACGTCAAAACAATCAGCGCGTGAGAAAGTGAATTACAGTAAAACTAAAATGAACCTCAGTGGTACTAAAGTTGCCCCCCTGACATCCAGAACTCCACTGGGGCCGAGCCCTTTAAATCAAGAAGCAGCACAGCCAGAAGTTCCCCAAAGACGCAGCAGATTTTTATCTCTCAGCTTTGACTACTGTGCCGATTTAGTTGGTTAAGTAAGTTGGGAAAATGTATTATGGATGGAGTTATTTTCAGACGTCCTCAAACAGAAGAGGTGCTGGGTGTGTTGGATAATTTCACAACAAAAACTGGTGGATTTAGCTGGTTTCAAGGTGCCAGGGGTGAGTTTGGATGTGTTTAAATAACAGATTGGCGTTCATTTGGAAACTGTGCTGATCTGGGCAGGCCAGGTCATGAGACTTAACCCTCTGATTAACAGCAAACAGGTTCTGGGTCGGTTTCTTTTCTGTTGAGTCTTTTAGATACATGCAGAGATCCCCCTGCAGCAGAAAGGATAAGTGCATCTCCCCATTGAGAGAGATGCTGTACGCATTTATGTATGAGCCACAGCAGTACAACTTCATTGATTATTTACGTCTCCCGACACACTAACAGGATCGGTCAGGATCTAATGTTAATTAACATTCTATGTTCTTCTAAAAATCCAAAGGGTCTTGCACAGGCTCCAAGTCCACAGAGCGAAACTGTAAAGCAGCTGTCCTCCTGATAAATCTGGAGCTCCGTCAGCGCTGTCTAAAAATGTATTGCAGAAGCTAAAACTTTAATTCTGTTTCCTCTGGAGAGTTTCTTCTCCTCTGTCAAGTTTATAACTACAGTTTTTAGTTCTGCTGCTTAAACTTCCCAGGATATTTGCCACAGTGATGTTACTGTGTGCATGGAAATCTTTAAAATGACTGAAAGCAGACCCTCCAATCAAATAAGCCAAAGAAAACACATACATTAACACAATACATAACAAAGACATCACCTGGAAAGTTGCATTGCTTGTAATAAAGAAGGCATTATAGCCTGCAGGAGCATATAGAGGTAGAGTGATGTCTTAAGCAGAGAAAATCAAGTGCATGGGCGGATGAGAACAGGTGCATGCAGATTCAGGTGACCTCAGAGGCGATTCTTTCGTCATTACTACACACATACACACTGTCTGGCTTCTGCACTTTTGAAGTAAATTTGTCGCTCGAGTCCAGAGAACACTTGAGTCTCAGCACCTGAACCTGGGGGCCCATGTTCAGTCAAGGGAAGACAGCCACAACTGTGCCAACCCTGGAAAGAATCAAGAACTGGCAAAGCGGCCAAACTTGTCCTTAAGGTATGCAGAGTCTAAATCCTCCAAGAGCCAGCAGTGAAACCCAAAGCCATCTTGCACGAATAAAGAAACAAGATGGCGATGTAAAGACCAAGAAGCTGCGGCCAGATGTCTTCAATCCATCTCTATCTATGGTAACCATATTTCTTGTGTAGTTTCTCTTATGGAACCCCGAGGCTTGCAAAATGTACTGACAGCCAGTGAACGAATGCCTGTTCCAACAAGGGTGAGCAACGTGCCCAGTCACTCAAACAAACAAGGTGTTTGTCGGGGGCTGTGTACTGGTGATAGAGCACTAAAAGAAAGGGGGGGGCACTCAGTTTGAATGGGCTCATCAAGAAACTCTCATGGTTTGTGGTTTGCAACTTTAGTAAGAATTTTAACGACAGCTGGAAAAATCAAAGAAAGTGCCTGCAATCTACAGAGCTAAATTCTGTTCTTTGCTGCATACTGAAGCAAGAAATAAAAAAATCAACGATTTCTATAAATTCAGGTAATTTAACTGCCACTCGCAGTTTGGTAGGAATGTTGTCCCATGTCCAGATGTTCTTTTAGTTAGAAGTTCGCTAGAAGTTCAACGGTGAACTCTGAGCAGCAAGGCAAAATCTGTGTGCGTTAATGTGGGCGGCAACCACCTTTTGGTGCTCCCGCCACAGTCGAAACTGCTTCTCCTCTGCCGCCCTTCACTCATGAAAATGATAAGAGGTGGTGGATTGCTGCATGGCAGTGTGAAAAGGCCTTAAGCTTAGCACTGAGAGTTGGGAGTTTGGATTGGGAGAATAGGCGTACTTGTTTGAACATAGAAAATCTACTTAGTTGCTCTTAAGTTAATCAAAGAAAGTAAATGCTAAGCTACAGAATAATGCCGATTTAAGCAACCAGTATTTACAAAGTTTGGTGAGTCCATCAGCCAAAACAACAAAAGTTTCCCAATCACTCATTCACATTCTCATTTCCTTGACTTCGATCCTAAATTTCCCTTTAACGCATCATAATGTCCCTGTGCCAGAATAGATCCATGCATTTGACTTCTTCAACTGCCCTCTGCTGCATTTCACCAATCCCATTCATAAAAGGCAACAATATGAAGAAAACAAATCATGTTTATTATATAACTCACAGTGTTTTGGCTCCTTGTTTGCTAGTCTGGTGATGGAATCCTGGGTGTATTGAGTGGAGCCAATCCCCTGTGTTGCCTGAGTGGATCATGGGGTAAGCTCTTAATTACTCTGAGGGACAGATCAGTGGCATTATGAGCTGTGTAAACACACACACACACACACACACACACACACACACACACACACACACACAGAAATCAGGATTCACAGTGCTAGAAGAATGATGTTACTACACACTCCTACTCCACAGCCCTTTATAATAGATGACTGACACCAGTTACTACCAATTGTAAGCATCTAAACTATATGTCTCATCTTAGAAAAATAAAGATCAGTAGTATCATGTGTGTACAGGATACACAGGCTCCACAGGCTGACATGAGCTTTGTAATTACATAAGAAAAGGGGCAGATCCATCTATTTAAAAGTCCAGTGTGTAAAATTTAGCAGCGTCTAGTCATGAAAATGCAGACTGCACCCGTCTGAATATCTTTCAAAATGCTAAAGGGGCTCTTCAGAGCCACTGTTTGGTTTGTCCATTGTGGGCCAACATAGAGACATGGCGTTCCAACATGGCGGACTCCTCAAATAAAGACCCACTTTCTGTAGTTATGAATAGTCGTTCTAATGTAATTAAAACATTATAATTCTTATTTTCAGGTGATTATATACTAATAAAAAACATATTCTACCAATAGATTGCCCAAATCCAAATGCATAAAAAGTAAGTACAGTACTTTCCACAGGCATAAATGATTAAACCTTAGTGAACAGTGTGCAAAGTCTGTGTTCTCTGGTTTGACAACAGCATTTATCTTCCCACTGAAGCTGTGCACATAACTAAGACTGTACAGATGTTCGGGAAGAGTCTGCGTCTGCAAACCCCAGACGCCCTCCCTGCAAAATGAGCTGAATGCGCAAAAAGACAGTGAGGACGGTGAAACTTTTATTTTAATATTTTTAAGTAATCTATCATTTAATTTGCAATACATGCCAAAGAACCCTGGGCAGGCATGAACAGCCGCCCCTTCAAGGTCACAACACGTGAACTAAGATCCTCAGGGGGAATTCAGACTAGTGCTCTCTGGCTTCCCCATTGGGTTCATTTCCCACTAACACAAGAGGGCCACGTCGATGGCCTTCACTCATCAGTGCCCTCAGAAATCTGCCACTACACCGAGTCGCATGGAACAGCAACAGTAAAATCAATAACGTGTTTTCAAACCTTGAGAGAGGCGAGGGCGGCACTTCATGTTTACTGCACTGCAATGAAAACAAAATCCATCATGTATTGTTCGAGCCACCCTCTTGCTCTGTATTTGTTGGTTATTTTGTCAGATTTATATCTATTAGAAAAAAACAGGAAGAGATAGCCACAATTACGTAGAAATGTATGTTGGTTTATGCTTGTGTTTGACTTTCAAAACGTCCAGTCTTTAATTGAAAATGAGTACATTGTTTACAGGAACTAAGTTGCTTAAAAGCACTGCAGCATATTAATTGGGAATAACAGGGGGCTCCCTTTGGCTAATCCAGTGACTTGTTTTCTAATTGGAATATGTTAAATTTTTCATACAAGCTAAAATGCAATTTTAAAAAGGCTTTTTTTCTTAAATAGGAGAATAATCACTTATCATATTTAAAGTCCAGTAGTGACAATAGCCCGAGCTTTAGATATCCCTTTGCAGAGAGGGCAAAAGGATTCACATTTTTACATCTAGTAAAGTACAGATACTAGTGTAACGAAAGTAAAGTTTAGGCTCTGAAATGCACTCAAAGTATAAAAAATAGCCTCTCAAAAGGCCTTTTCTGGCAGCTGTTTCTGTGCAAAGTAGCTGACTTTAACGTCATTCATTTCTTTCAAAGACTATTTAACTTAAACCATTCTAACTTTGAAAAAAATAAAAAGAGACACACTAAAAATAGTGGATATCAACGCCGTTCCAATGTGCAAATCGGTTTTAAATGTCAGCAATCAAACTCAAAGTGAAGCATTAATTTCCGTTATCAATGGCAATGTTGGCCAGTTCACTTTCATTCATACCCCTACTTATTCTTCTTTTTTGTCACAGACATCTTGTTCACGAGACGCTTCAAGTCTTCTTCTGGTGTTTTTGGTCTTCTTATGTCTTTTCCATCACACCTTAGTAATAGATACAGCAAGGAGTTTATTGTTCCATCTGTTTAGGTTTAAATTTCGTCATGTTGTTAGTGGTGGTGCGCAATGACGCAAGAAAAAAGTCGTAAGTTTCTATTAAATTAATTAAAGCTAAAGGTCTGTTTCATAAATATACCATTGGAATGTATATATTTATGTTAATATGTAGGCAGTTAAAGCAACAGGAACCAAAAATAAATACTTTGCATTACAGTTTATAAAATCCGCCCACATTATTTAACAAAAATCTATTTCAAAAGTGAATCTTTTAGTCTGTAACAGGAAGGCAATGGACCTCTCTGTGTTCACATTATGCTCCACGTAAACTAAAGGGTTCTCTCAAAATGGAGGAATTTGGACCTAATCTGAAAGGATGCCGACTACAGTCAAAAATGCTCCAAAATGATTTGAGGGTAATTATATCCTTTAAGATCCAAAGTGTGGTCAACCTGAAGAGAGATTCAGAGAAAGAGAACACCAACACTGGCAGCAAAACTGATGCAGCACCATTTGCCAAGAGCTGCAGTCAGAAAGAGTACTATAGTAGTACACATCACTTTCCCCTATACTGCAGTTTCATGTCCATCGTGTTTTAAAACAAATTGCACAATGTGGGCAAGAAGTGATTAGGTATAAGATCCGATAAAGGAAACAGAAAGAATGAGACAGCATTGTGATTTTAGGTGTAACCACATGCAGATCAGGTCAGGCTCCTTTATGCTTAATTTTACAGAGTGTTCTTTCTTGTTTGCTGCCTGTTCAGCATGTACACTTGACATGTTGGATCAAATGAAAACATTTTTGGAAACCATCATCGTGCCAGAGCCAAAACCCCTTGCAAATCACTCGCTATTGCACTATTTACATTTCAGTTTCTTGTTGTCAACTCCTTCCACAAATCCCTAAAAGCAACTGAAAGTGTGCATAAAGGAATCTAGAGACTTTACGCACTTGCTGATTCCACAGTCGGACAGCCCAGAGCCCTTGCGGAGTTATCGGAAATAAGCATCAAAGAGTCTGAGTCTCTGAGGGTGGACATTGGGATTAGATACATCACTCACGCTTATTCAAACCTGTGGGCCATTTCGGGGATCCAGTCTACCTTAAACACCTTTGGACTGAGATGCAACAATGCAGTACTTTGAAGAACATAAATCCCTCTAGGAAAGCATCTTGATAGGAATTCTTTTTATTTTTCGACATTAGTGAAAAACAGACAGCAAACGACGTCAGCAATTATATGCACTGCTTAAATGCAATTACTGCTTGTGCTTCGCCGCACAAGTAAGGAAAGACAATGAGGTTTTGTCTGTCAGCAGGATGCGCTGTCCTGGAGTAACCCAGGATGAGGTAATGTACGACACTCACATTGATGTGACTCGTACTCCTTTCCCGACTTTTAACACAGCATGGATGCAGAATGTGATGCTCCTTTTTTTTCTAAAAAAGTTTGTAAGTAAGTACTGTGGAGGTGCGTGCGTGTGTATGTGGGCAAAACCCTGCTCTGTTCTGAAACATATTTCTAGACCCCGATTCTCAAGTTGTGGGGGAAGAAGAGAGGGGAGATTGAAATGTAAGGAGCTGCTGCGGTGGCGCCACAGTGATCTGAGAAGTGCCATGGAGACGCCTGTCATGTGGGTGGGGGGGGGGAGCTCTGTGATGTTGATGTGTCTCTGTCTGCAAAGGCTGACAATCTGCTAAAGTCAAACTCCTCAGATGAGTGCTTCCTGTGTGTGTACCGGCATGTGTGTGTGCGTGTGCAAATCCACGAATATGTGTATACTTTATGCACACGAGCGTGTTTGTGTATGAGTTTTGCTTGCCGCGTAGGTGTGCTTCTGCTCTTTGTTGGCGTCTATTTTAATTTGGAAATTTCCAAAGAAGGTTCTGCCTGCAGCGCAGTGACAGGTTCAAAGGCAAATCGACCCAATTAGGACCAGAAAATGGTATTTCTCATTTAGAAATCCATGAGTACAAGCAGATGCAGCCACAGAATTATAATACAAAAGAATCTTATTCTTCAGCTGACAAAAGACAGAACTCTTGCATAACTCTGCTTTAGTGGCTGTGATTGAACAAGCGGAACTTGGTCGCCAGAGGATCTGAATCAGTCTTACAGTCTGTCACTGTTAGGATTGGACGATGGTACAGATTATTTTAAACTACCCATTGCACCTTTAAACTTCAAGAGACTAGTAAGAGCCAAGAAAGTTGGAATGTTAATGTAAAAAGTTGGGCAAATTAAGTTGATTCGCCTTGACGCCACAATTTCATTCATGTTCTCACTCGCTTGGCATTACTAGAAATGTCAACTTCCTGTAATTTTCCAGACTGTTTGCCTTGACATTTTAATTAATTTAGCACTTTTTCACCTGTGCACCTGCAGTTTGGGTACATTTGAGCTGGCCTATTTTAAGCTCTGCTTGTGTCTCGTCTTCAAACTATATTAATGAATGACTAATACTGCCACTGCTGTTCAGCATAAAATGGGCGGCTGTGAAAATAATTATTGTCCATGTAGCGTTTTTGTCTCCCCTCTCTAATATTTACTCAAGCCAACAATAATGCCCTGATTCACTCCTGCAGGGCCTGTTCCTGAATGTTCTCTAAACTCTTGATTTGTGTTCTGATGTACTGCTTTCGAACTCCCAGCCAATCTCACCTGTCTTGCGGAATCAATACATCCAGTGACGAATGTGCGCCCTGACAGATTGCAGGTGACAAAAATCAACTCAAACATTTGCTGGATGTCCGTTTAACCAGCCATTTGTACATAGAGGATGAGGCGCTGGTGTCGGCCTTGGGGACAGTATTCCTACTTCAATTACAAGAGACTCTCCCGAGGATGAGGTTGAAATAGAGTTCACATCAACAGATACATAGCCTTCACTTGCATTCTTACACACTCTGGGAACTGAGGTTGTGCTTATATCGGATGAGCTACATTCTTTGCATATCAACTTGCAGCTACACACCTCTGGATTTACCCTCAGCATAATGATCATTTGCTATGAATCAGCATATTTTCAATCATGTGAAAGCGGCGTTAGGCAATGTCTGAAAAATCAAGCTAGCTGTAGCATAGGACTGCTAAAAAAAGCAACCCTCCTCTGCTTGTTTTTGCCTCAGCCTGCATTTTCTTTTGTTGTCGCTCTCTCTTT
>JAQLOL010000016.1:9179911-9239886 GCA_029783665.1 Naso thynnoides | reverse complement strand
CAAAAAACACACAAAAACACACAAAAAAACGAACAAACAAAAAAACATTAGAGTTTCTTAAGCTTGTTTGTACCACAGACCTTATTTCAGGTATCTAAGCAAAATCACTACTCACAAAAACATATGACTTTAAAACCAAGGAAGCAGACGTTCAAGATGCTAACTCAATCCCGTGGCACTTTAAACAACAAGGAAACCTTTGACCCTGACACAAACAAAGTGTTTCCATAAATAACAAATTATTAGATAATATTTTGGACACCACTGAGTGAATCGTACAATACTAACATGACAGATTCATGGGGGTACACGATGTGCAATGCTGACTGTTGGGAGCTTAAGGTCAGTAGGTGCCAGTAAAAAAGGTCACGTTGCAACAATAAACCTAATCCAATCTCACATCCAAAGACAGCTGACAGCTTGAATGACCCAGGGATCAGAAAGGTCAAACAGGCCAGAATTTGACCACCGTACAACGTTTATCACACAAGCATCTATACTTGCAACTAACTGACAGATCTCTTCATAAACTGTGTTAGTGTTACAGCATTTCATGACTCAAATTTCTTCACGTCACAAAACACAAATGCATAATTCTGTTGTGACAGCAGCAGTCAATAAAAATGGTCTTTACTCAATCAAACAGTTTCAGTAGTACTGGCATGAATATTGGAATCACTGGAGGTCATCACACTACAGCTTAGCACAGCAGAGTTTTCTTACATGCATGGCACCTTGTCATCTGTTACAAATCCTTAGCATTTCACACCATCCAGGCAATTGCTCCATAAAAAAATGCATTGTGTCTATTCTCTGTAATGCAAAAAAAGGGGAAAACCTCTCTCTCATTCTGCTATGTTTATGCCAAAGTTTAGGGAAGAGCCAAGTGATACAGTGACAATTTTGATAACAGTTATCAAAATTGAATACCAATATAAAACAGCAAAAAAGCATTCTTTTTTGGTGCCACAAATGAAAACAACAACAACAACAATAGAGAAAACAAAACAAAAAAAAAACACATTAGACATTAATATATAATTTTTAATCTGTTAAAAATTGCACATTGCAATTGCACCTCCCCTGTCATCTTACATCTTAATACAAGACAAAAAAAAGTGCTTTTCAAAGTCTTCAAAAAAAATAAATCTGGGTCAAGCCACCAACAATGCACCATGGCATGGGATCTTTGTGGCATTTGTGGTCATCCTTTAAAAATTTATCATTTTCAAGAATTTCTCCTTCATACTAATAACAATATCGGCCTCAAAAATACTTTATCTGTCGGGCTTTACCAATAGTACAGTACTGATCATCACCGGCTACCTGCTGAATAACACGTAGACCCACCAGAAAAACCAACAAACTGTGGCTCAGGGGGTGGAGCTGGCTGTCCATTGATCAGGTTTGTGAGCTCGATTCCCTACCTTGCGTGTCCTTGACCAAGATGCTGATGTTCCTATGTGCTTGCTTGGAGGTCAATGGTGTGTATGTGTATGTGGAAAAAATCATCATGAGAAAATGTAAATTACAGGTTATTTTGGGCAACTACAATTGATTAATTTTTGTTGATTGGACAATCAATTCATTCACTAGTAATTTCAGCACTGATGTGTGTAAATTTATGTGTGCCTGCTAGATGCTCTGCTACAGCAAAGCTAAGGTAGAGGGAGTGTGCAGGCTTCCATCTAACTTTATGCTGGCAGGGAGCTGCAGTTAAAAATAGCCACAAGCTGAACACACAAGTTTCCTCCTACTTACCTCACACCAAAAACCACAGCACACACCACTGAAATACATACAGTACCTTTATGCCGACAAGCCTCTCTCAACCTGCACTGGTGGTGGTGCAGTGTTGCTATCAGTGTTTGTCTTTGTGGTGCAGTACACCCGCTGTGTCTGGCTTCGTACGGAGGTTTGTGCTGCCTCGTTTGGCACACATTTCAGACAAAATCCACATGCTGCAACTGGAAAGTATACAAGTTTACCCCCGGGCCATCAAGTGATTCTGACTCGTCATGAAATAGCCAGATCTTTCTCCTCACTTTGTTGCACTTCACGCCTGAAACTGTCAAAACAAAATAAACACAAAAAGGAAGAAAGACAGGAAGGAAAATCCAAGAAGCAGTCTATCTCTCTTGGGCGGCATTCAAAGCAACAGGGTTGATGGTTGTTTGCTTGTATGCACATTAGCTAGAAGACCTTTGGCATTTCCACAACAGAAACAAAATGGATGAGATTAAGAGACTGAGTTGTGAGTGCAGCAAAGAGAGAAAAAAACAAAAATTTGATCAGTCAGTTCAAGAGGAGAAGCAGAAATCATTATTTTGTCAGTCAGATTTGCCTGGAAATGTGTCTGAAATTTATTTCATCCGGTCATATCGATGTAACCCAACCATGAAACACAGTTCTGTCCCATGGCCACTTCTAAACCACTTCCTCATTCCCCATCATGCTTTAAGCCTGACATCAGTTTAGTAACCATCAACCAACACCACAATAGCTCTTCATAAAGCACTGTGTTCCATGATTATCGCAGAAGACTCTGAACTAGGACTTCTTCCACAGAAAGCAGAGACATTTATGTGGGCAGCATTTGTTGGCCTTTTCCTAGCGTAACCAAAATGACTGCTGTCGTCAGTTTTCAGTGGAAGTCAGCACTTGTAATTCTAGTGAAACACTGAGAAATGGTGATCCTCCTCATGTTACTATCCCTTTACTTCAGCTCAGCAGGGTAACTCTGTCCAGGGAAACACAGAGTTTTGCACTGAATGCTTTATTTAAATGGTCTGGACCGAAGGAATGCCTAGCGGAGAAAGACAAAAATATGCACTGTGAAAACAAAATAAGAAAAAAAGTTCAATAATGGAGCCAAAAAATACAACCATGAAGTATCACCTAATAGCTTAAATAATTTACAGCTATGATAGGGGCTCTGTGAGGCTGCACTTAGGCACAATATCAGTCATTGCTGTCATGCCTTTACCTTTTGACTTGTATGCTGGACAGGAAGGTGGCACTAAAAAGGATAAGCATGGCTATAAAAATGAGTGATATATAAATTAATCAACTGTACAGCTGCCATGAATGGAGAAATTAGCTCCAAAGACCAAAACCATGGTAAGTACCAGGATATAAACATGTCTGTCTTTGCTGTGATGTTGGGCATTTTAATATAGGGGTCTGTGGGGAATGACTAGAGGAAAAGTTAGACGATCATTAAGGTCACTGCAATTTTATAAACATTTTATAATCATTCATTTATTTTTAAAAAAGGGGGGGTAATCAAAAACAGTGGAATGTAACCTCTGGCAACCATGACTGTCACAAAATTTTCATGGCAATGTAGGTAATGATTGTTTAGATATATGGAAAAAGTGGTGAACCCAATAGACCAAATGGCACATCAGTGCTACCATACAAGAAGTGCTGCTACCATGGCTAAAAATTTCACCACCAAAGGACTGTGGGCTTCATTTTAAAAATTAAATGTTTTACATGTAGCTGGCAAAGTTTTAATCTGGCAACTGGGCAGCAATTTTATGCTGCGCCAATATGTTAATGACTGGTTCAGTTTGGACAGAAAAACTTCCTGGATAGGGTGGAGACAAGATCATGTTTTTGCATTTTACCTTTTGTTGAAATTCCCCCTACATCCCCTTAACAATACCCAATTCTGTTGCATCAAACATGGGTGGAAAATGTCTAAAAACGTATTAAAAATATCTGGCTGGACCTCTGAGTGGTCTCAAACGGTGGTCTTCTGCTTGGGGGACATCCCTTGAGGTACCGCCACCATCTCCATTTTCCTTCAGATGAGAAAGTCAGCTCATATTGTCAAGAAACTGTCTCAATTGGCTGTCCACACTGTCTCAGATTGTCTGTCCTGTACGACTGTCAGGCTAGGGGGTGGGCTTACTTAGTCAACACCAGCGAATGTAGTGAGAGATCAGCTGTGAGATGCCAGGAGTGTGTGAAGAAGTTGCTGTCGTGAACCTCTAAAAGACAAAGACTGATGGGGAAAACCCCCATTCGTCGCTTAGTTGAGTTTTGAGTTTTGTCTGTGTGTTAATGTTAATAAAACAGAATGGACAATGGCATCCAGACAATAAGGGGATGTCACCAGACCACAGACAGAGCCGTCCAAAGCACAATGTTCCCAGGTCGACCAGAGCTGCTAGAAGGTAGTCCCACTCTCCTTGGCCCTGCGCCTACAGCCAAGCTTAAACTAAATATATGCACGGACATCCAAGTCTCAGAAGTCGTAGACGGTGCAGCCAAGTCCTCAGGGTTGTGGTGCCGTGACAACATTTAGCTTGTACTAGAAACATTTATATGATAGATGAAATGCACAAATTGTTCATATCAATGGTTTGCATAAACACACAATTTCAACGTTTTCTCCGGAGAGTGGACTGATAATAAGGTGTTACTAATTTTTCTCACTTATTCATAAGCGGGATTTATAAACATGATGATGTGTTCGCAGGTGTGAATAAACTGTTTTCACAACAGGCTCTATTAAAGTATCATGTGCTAGAATATAACATGAACATGGAGTTAAGAAAATAAGTACAAAAGGCGAAGGAGAAATAGAAAGAAGGACAGAAAGCTGGAGGTAGAGCGAGAGGTCAAGACAGGCAGATGGAGAGAGCAAATGAAAGAGTTTAAGATGGCAGGAGACACAAAAAGTTGAGAGCAAACAGCAACAGAACCCACACTGTCATCACCTCGTCAGATGGCTATTAAACAGATACCCATGTGATGCTCTCAGACAGAAAATAACAACTGTTTATCTTAACTATCAGGAACTACATCTCAGTGACACAGACGAGGACAACCTGAGTCATCCTGATACAAAGCAGCAGTGAATGCTCCACTTGAGAAATTGGCAACTTTGTTTTTGTTTTGGTTTGGTTTTCTGACCAGTGTAATGACAGCTATGGACAGTACTACGAAACAGTCAGTGCGTCCACATGCACAGTTAAGTTGAGCTATGGTTATAGTTTGATAAGACAATTTAATTGGATACAAGAATGGAGGGGGTCAATTTATTGAGGGAATTATGTCAGACTCTCAAAGAGAAGGTGCAGATATGCCCCATTTAAACTGCATTCGATTGGTCCTTCTTCTTATTACGTCACATACCATTCCATGTTTTCCTTCCATCCACGCGCTTTACCATATTCAACTCCTTTAGCTGACACAACACAAACTTTGTCTCCTTGTCCCTCCAGAAATGCATGGTTCTCACTCCAGCACTCGCAACGTTGATACCTTTTTCTTGGTTTCTTCCCAGCTTTAACTTCTGCGAATTAAAGCTGTTGAACTTCCTGTTTAAACAGCGCCATGACAACTATGGATCACATGCATAGCAACAAGGCCAGTACGCGGTCGATTGATCTTTATACATGCAAGAGTAAACTATGCCCCCACCCCAAAAAAATCAAACAAAAGTATGTGGTACAGTAGCAAGAGACGAACGCCTGACAGGTGTGCTGTACTATTGGAAATCAATGGTTTTGCTGCCGAAGCTTTTCTCGCAATTCTTCTCAGTGTGATTGGCCCTTAAATTGTGTTTTCTAAAATTACGTAAACATACAGAGTAGAATGTTGGAAAAATACTGAAAAAACTGGCCTGCTAACATAACCAAATCTCACCAGTGTTTCAGGTGGAATTAAAAAACGTGAGTATCTTGTTGTCATGCATGCAAATTTTATGTCATTTGCGTATGTGTCGCCATGTTTTGAAGATTTTCCTGCGTAAATACTTTAGATCGTAGAAGGAACTACTTGTGGCAATGACAAAGCTATTTTATACGATTCAGTCTTCTCCAAATTCATTCCCATGTAAAGCTTATACGGAGGTCAATGGTCTTTTTAATGGACAGAGTGTGTGCTGCACTTTGGCACTAACTTTTATACTGTAGGCTGGTTTGTGTGTGAATAAGAGGGAGAAAGACAGAAAGAGAGAAACTGGCGAGGAGAATCTGCCACGTTTTACCACTGGGCTGTTGTCAGCACTCTCCCTGAGACACCCCTCCTCACTCCTTCTTTCAGCACACACACACCATACATCAAAACATGCATTTATGCCATGCAATTGAATTCTTATTGGACATAAATCCAGGCAATGACAAATGAGGTCCCTGTCTACGTCTCTGCCTTATAAACTGACATGCATCTCTCATGACTGATGCCTCTAATTAGCACAGCAGTCAGAGATTCAAGGCTCTCTGTCTTTCACCTCCAGAGCCAACACACACTAACTGAGAGTCGCAGATAGAAATCATTTGGTTGCCAAGTTAACAGTAGCCCCAAGGCCCTTTCAAACCTTCTTTTTAAGGCTAATCATGGAAAGTTTAAGGCCAAGCAGCCTTAAAAATGAAACACTTCAGGTGAACATATCCCTGCATCTGAAACACATTTAATACATAAGCTTTCAGTTTCTAGTGATTGATTTAAAATACTGAGACTTATGGGTAAAATACTGAGAAATCAACACAATTAAATTGTTCACTTTCAACAGTTAAAATGTTTCCCTTTACTTTTCAGCTTGCAGCTTCCAAAATGTCAGGATTTTCTGCTTGTCTCTGTTATACATAATTGTCAGCTGAGTATTGTTGGGTTAGGGTAACTTTTGGACAGACAAAAAGAGCTATTTGAAGATGACATCTTGGGTTTAGGAAAATTGTCATGAGTATTTCACTGCTTTCTGGCATTTTATGCAACAAGCAATTATCGTTCTCTTACAAGTCCAGATGTCTTTTCAGTAAGAGCTTGAAGTGGGTGTCAACAACGGTTAAAATAATTAAAAGGTAGGAGAAGTACTTGGTAAATCCCCTAAACCTCCTAAAAGATTGGATATTTTTCAGTGCATTTCCATGGTTTTTGGTCACTGGGGTAGTCAGTAAGCTGTTCAGGGTCAAGGCAGCAGAGTTGAGGAGGAGATTCTTTCTGAACAACTGCAGGTCTTAGATTAAAGAAAAAAGTCAATGGACAAACAGAAAAAGTCCTTTTGACTGCATTGACTTTGAACTTTTGCAGTCAGGATGTAAATGGGGGTTAAATTCCAAATCTAGATGAAAAGCAAACACTCTACGAGCATGAGTGGGTATCTTTTGGTCTTATTTTTGAGTAACGGTAAAGCTTGGCAGCCGCTCAGGGGCATTCCCTGCATCACTGCAGGCTTTGTTTCAGAGTATACTGGGAAGAAGACAGCTGAACTATAAAGCAGGAATCAGACATTTCACCTGTGGTTAAAAGCTCTGATTGTGACAGAAAGATTTAGATCACTGATAGGTGTGGTCAAGATGAGGTTTCTCAATAGGGGAGGTGGTCTTAGTTTTTGTGGTAGAGTAAGAGGCTAATGGGTTTGGGGAAGACCTCCATATCTAGGCATCCCTCCTAACACTAAGATGAGCTGCTTAAGAAGTTAAAAGAGCTCTTTCCTTTCCCGTTACTCGGTGGATAAGATCCAGATGTGGTGAATCTAAGGAAAACCTACTGCAGCTGGAGAATGCCGCAAGGTAAAGGGCATACAGGCTGCTGTTTGCTGCATCATTAATGCTCGAAAGGTGTTCAGAGGTGAAATCCAGACATTAATTTCTTTATGTGATATAATTCACGCTGAAGCATGGTGAATCGAAGAGGACAGAGAAGGATCAATCCAATGCATAACCCATTGGCTTATCAGTTTTTTAGATGATTTTCTTGAACAGGATGGAAGGTGGGACAACTTACTTGTTGGAATGCTACACTTTTGCACCCACTGCTGAAGCTTTTCAGGTGGTTATTTCATGCACTGTCAAAGAATCACATGAAGAAATGTCTGTATTTCAAATGTCAGGATTTATTATCAATTGAACAGAAAATTGCACTGAAAAAACATCATTGTCAAAGAATGTAGACCGTGGCATGTGAAATCAATGATAACAAACAAATAACAAACACATCTTAAATATGAGAGAAGAAAAATAGAGGATAAGGCCATTTACCGCCAATGACAATAACAGTGACTGAACATGAAAAGAGTCACTTCATCTGACATTTTTGATTTCACTTAAAATCATTCAGTAATGCTTCACTGTTGCATAAATTATATGCATGTTGTTAGACCTTTTTACATGGAGTTTCTGCCATATAATGCAATAAACGACCCTTTCTTATGCCGACCTTGCTTTTTTACGCTGAAATGTTCTCTATACCATTTTACCTCAGCATTTGATGTTAGAAAGAATTGCTGACATTCTAAAAACAAAAATGAGGTGATGAAGAAGATGGACACCGAGTCTAGTACTGTTTCCTTCAAAAATTATGTCCCTCTGGCCTTAAAGGATTTTAAAAAATAGTTATTAGATCATGGACTGGTTTTGTGAGCCTAAAGAGGAAAGGTTTAACATTTCAATGCTTCCATTATCTAAAACTGTAAATCTTGAGATGGATTTCACCTATAAGTAATTTACAAAATAAGAGATGAGTTTTTCTCCATTTTTTGGTTTAGAAAGTAGTTAATTCAAATGTAGGACCATGTACGGGTTGCTGGCAATGTCAGAATCCATACTTGTAACCTCCATGAAAAGATACCAATTATTTTACCAGTTGGTGCTGTGGTTGTCGTAGGAAATTTGAGCCAAACAGCAGCCTCTCAAACAGTGGCAGGACGGAGTAAAAAAGAAACAGACAGAGTGAGGTCAACATGTAAATGGTGGAATGGCTCTGTCCAAAACATCACAGCTTAACTCTCCTGGCTCAGCTCTTCTTTGCCCAGTGAGTTTGTGTCTCATCAACCTCTAGAATCTCTTCTTCTTCCCTTACTTTGTCTTACTTTCCCTCCCTAATCGTCCTCACTGTTCCAATCTCTCCTCCCTTCCCACCTTCCACTTTCTTGTACACAGGGATGTACACCCAAGCGCCGATGCTCTTCTCATTTACGCAGGCCTTCATGGGGCCAATCGCGGCCTGACATTTTGTCTCACAGTTCAGTGCATACTATTCCCAAAGGGATCTATTAAGATATGCTACTCAGTGAGCCAGGGAAAAGGAGAGCCGGGCTGCAGAGTGGATTACTTAATCAATAATATGGGGAAGCATTAAAATGAATGCATTCATACGTTGATACAGAACAGGGGTGGGGTGTCGTCTGCTTTTAAGATTCCCTGAGGTATCGATCACGGCAAATGGTGGGTGGACACTTTTTCTGGGGTAATTGTTGCAACAGTGTGCTTTAGTGTTTACGTGAGTCAGCTGCAAAAATGAGCATTTGGTTACGTGCAGCTCAAGCTCATGTTAACCTCTCCCAAAGGATGTTCAAGAACCATCTTATCGCTGCAGTACAGTTTTTTCAGCCTAACTGTATGGCCTCTGGGGGGATATGACCCTGCAGCGATTTTTTCTTACTCGTCATGCAAATGATACTTTTATTCTCAGGAGAGAAAAATAGGGAACAAAGCTCATTATCATGCAACTTTGCTGCATTACTGCACCACTGAACCTTTTACCTTGGCCAACATCTAACTGAACCTTCTTTGTTCACCTCGTTTCTGTGCAAGACACTCCGGTCCCTAAAAAGCCTCAGAGGAAGCCATACGGCAGCTCATCTGAGACCCACAAAGAAAGCTACGGATGATAAAACGATGTCTAACACAGGCAAGTGGCCACAGTAATCTTAAGCCGGGGGCCATTTTTCATTATGCAATTACATTTCATTGCGAAGTGGACAAAAGAGCCACAATCTCGGAGTTGTTCAAAGTGGAGTATGGGTGGGAATGAGTGAATAAAGTATTACGAGCAGGGCATGCATTAGAGCTGTGGAGCAAAAATTAGGCAGAGGAGGAGGCAGCAGAGTTGCTTGCTTAGGAGTCTCGTACTACAGCTAGCTTGATTTCTAGAAAATGCCCACCACGGCTAGCTATGTCATGGTCCAACACATTCTCACTTCCAGTCCCTTCATCTAGACCTCCTTGGCATCACTTTTTTTTCTCCTTTTTTTTAAATTAAAAATGCCATCTTTAAGTGTCTGCAGGATGATGGTCACTGCCATAAACGTGTTTAACCTTTTGAAAGGGGCGCACTTTTTTTTTTTGTTGCTGCGAGTCGGTTGCTATCAGAGTTAGCTTAAATCCAGTGCATCGCAATTTTTTTTTTCTAAACCACAACAAAGATGTGAAAGTAGTAGTACATAGATTAAAAAAGTTGATTGGTGAGTTACTGATGACAAGATCTGGAAGGACAAGAGAGGAAGAAACCAGAGAAAAGCAGCCACTAAAGAAGAGTAAAAAACTAGCCATTCAGTGTTAAAAATAACAAGTACAAGGAGTTATTGTATAGGCCTACAATGGGTCCACTCTACTATTTAGTAGTAGTTTTGCTCCACAGGTGTCTAGTCAAGGGCAGACAGCACAATGTCACAGACAGATATTTCAAACACATCTAAAAATAGACCATGATAGCACAAAATGTTTCATCAACCACAAATGTCAGGTTTTGGCGTCAGCCTTTAAGAATCAAAGAGAAAGAGTTTCTTTCTTGAGTCATCAGTCTGCATCAACATTCAGCAGTCACACAGGGAAAAAGGCAGAGATACAATTTTCTCCACTGATAGCACCTGCAGTAAAATGCAATGCAGTCACAGCTTACGGTCTTTATCTGTTGTTTGTAGCACATAACTTTCAGTGCCCTCTGCGATGCTCTTTTTCTGCTGTCGGATCAACTCGGCACATCAGCAAATCTTTCCCAATCACTTTTCTTTCTGGAAATATTGGACTCTCTACCTGTATTTATACAGTGCAGAAAGCTCCCTTTTCTGGAGATTGTAGTGGGCTGAAGACCAAGACATCATTACATCAAGTCAATGCCAGCAGCTCTTATCTTAGAAATTATGTCCACATTGGACGAATGTGCACCTCACGACTTTCCAAAGCTTGTCTCACACATGGAATGCAAAGCACTGCTGTCTTGATCTATCTGTTGAAGTGGCAGCTTTCTGTCATTCAGACAAAGGTGACTTTTTGAATGAATGCTTTTCCCTATTTGTTCAGATAGCAGTTTTACAGAGAGAGTCATGTGCTTGAGCAATATTTAAGATCGAGTGCACAACATGAATGCAGTGTAACTGCTTTAAAAAAAGCGCAGCAAGTTGAAAAGTTTAATGATTAGAAGATTTTCTTTTCTTTTCCCTCACGCGCTGCCTCACTGTTGAATGTTAAAAAATGTATTTTGCTGTTGAATTCTTAACTGTCCTCAAAATAAAGTTGTTATAGCGAGTTTGGTCTCTCACTTAATTCCCATCTGCTCCCATGCTTTAAACAGAATGTTTTGCTGGATTTCCATTTAATCACAAATGCAGTTAGTATGACTGATGTGACTTAAAAAGAGTGTTTCAAATAGTGTAAAATCTGCTCATGCACATGTTTCACAGCATTTTTAAACTAGACATTTCCTTGGGGTATAGGAGGTGATCCTTCCACGAGAGATTTAGTACAGTGATCTTACAAAGGCAAACATAACATGCATCCAGTTTCTCTCTGTGTGTTTAACCCCTGTGATGATGCAGCCTTTGTGTTAAAGTGGGGGTATTTAATTCAAACCTCTGCCATGTTCAAAGTGTTAAGTAAATGTTACGAGGTCTGACCTGCTGCTGGCATGACTTTCATGTAAAAGTAACTTGTGTGATTAATTAGAAACGCGACCAACATATCACACCGTCAGCACGTTTTCATTCAAGTCCTCTGTGGCTCTAGTTGTGCACTGAAACCTGCCGTGGTTGAGTGAGAAAGGCTCAGCTGATTAGCCAATCACAACATTTTCTGTCAAGGTAGTTCCAGCATGCTCCCCACAAAAGAGTCATTCTTATGTTCCCAAGGTCACATGTTGCTTAGTTTGACGCTCCTCTGTAGTCCAATACTCCCATGTCCTATGTCACCCCTTTATTCATAGCTCTGGCACAGTACTATGATCCCAGGTTTCCATGTTCCAAAGCTCATGTGTGTCATAATTCTACATATATGCTTTCCTTGAGTCGTATATTCCCATGGTTCTCGAGATCAGATGATCACAGGACCTTTTGTTTCCATGGCCATGTGTTTCATGGCTCTACATATGTGCTTTCCTAAAGTACCGTCCTCCACGGGTCCTAGGGTGTGTTTGAAACAGCAAACAAACATACTATTCATATTGAGTATGACTGTAAATTGATTATGTTGTGCATAACAAATGCTTGGTATGTAATCAATGTGTATGCCAAAAAAATGCCCAGATATTCACAAGAATTTGTCAGTGAGGATTATGCAGTGCTAACATACTGGAGATACTTAAACACCCCAAAATAAATTGCATCTCGGGTCAGTGGAAGTCACAGACAATAGACTGTAGAAAAATAATCTAATTACTTTCTAATTTGTCTTAAAATATTATTGGAAATTATTATGCAGAAGAGGTGATGTTTATTGACATTTGGCATAAACTTTTTTTTTTTTTTTAAGCTCACTGGGCAGGTAAGTTGTCCATAGTCATGATACTCCCATCATCTGACTTGCTTGTGTTTACTTCACTGTGAATGGCCTGCCATAAATGTCAGTTAGTTAATGTTAATTCGTAAGCAGTGTGTACATACTGAGTATGGAGCAGGCAGTACGTTATAGTATGTAGTTTTAAACACACTCCTAGATTCCCATGGGCCTCTCCGCTCCCATGGTCCTATGTCTTCAGTTGTCTTCAGTCCTGTTGAACCGGCTAACATGGGACTCTGGAAACATAGATACACACCCCTCACTTCTCAACTGATCGTATTTAACTGTGGACTGCTTACTGCGACAAGAACTTCGGTTTTAAAATCCCTTTTTGTCAACACTGCTTTGATTACTTTGTCTAACCAAGCACTGATGTTGCCAAATTTGAATCCGTACACATGCAGCACAATCAGAAATTGAATGCAGATTGCTCCATTATTAGGCTGATCGTACACCTACATCTGTCACCGGATGCTCTCTCACTCTTGCCTTACCTCTATTTGTCATTTCTGTCACTCCTGCATGTGTTTCCTTCTGTCTCTCCACTCTCCATCTTTCCGCACGCCCCCCTCGGAATCATCATTATGCGCACTCCAACCATATCGTCTACAAATATTTGTATGCTAATGCCTGTTTTTTTCAAACGCTGCTCTAATTAAGGCTGATAGTGTGACATAGGCTACCTAACAAGCCATAGAGTGTTCTCAGAAGGCAAAGGAATGAGCAAAACAACACATAAACACTTCTACCGTGCGTGGAAATGTTCTAACCTTTCCAGACAGACTGAGAACTTGTGTAAAACAAAGACCTGCCTGAATGGCTGCCACTGAATTGCCTTAAGCTGACCTCCCGATGGGATAACAGGTAAGTTAATTAGTCATGCCTCTGCTTCTCCCTGGCCAGACTTGATCTCTGGTTGGACAGGAAATTTAAGTTTGGAGCGCGGCACAAACTGGTTAAAGCCTTTGGGAGCAGGCCTAAGCTACGACCTGATGTTTGTACATTATAACCAAGTGTGCCAGCTTCCTGCTTGTATTATTTTTGGCCCCAACCCAGAGGAAATGACTGAAACTTTGTTACCGTCAAAATTCCCTTAATTTATCCTCTCAGAAAGTATGGTTCTCCATCAGGCCCTTAGGCTATTGTATTTTTATTTACTTTTTCATTTGTGATAAAATATCCATGCTATTCACCAAAGGCCTACTGGCCCCAAGTTTAGATGAAATTAGAAATCTATAATTCAGTTCACACTTCAGAAAGTGTGCCCAGCAGAGTAAATGTTTGGCGAGAGAAAGAGAAAGAGACACACATACAGAGGGAGAGAACAAGTAGGGGAGAGAGTGGAGGGGGGAGAAAAAGAGAGAGATTTAATTTCCTATGCCTCGGCCGATCACACTGCTTGTGGCGCAGTAAAGTCCCTGGAACAAAACACAACCTTGAATAATGAACTATACGTGCATAACAATATATTCTTTTTCATTTTGATATTCAAATGAAATGGGAAAGTTGGCTGCACAATGAAAAAAAGGAAAAACGCTGCTCTAAACAACAAGCAAGAATATGCTCTTAACAGTTTGACAAGTCGTGGCATGGAGCTGAGAGAAGAGTTCAGTGCTTGATCTTTTTGACATGATATTTGACAATTTCTCTGACATAATTGCTTATAGAGGAAACTGTATGAGCCTTTCCACATCACCCAACTTTTTTTTTCTTTCTTTTTCTTCCCCAAGCCTCTGCCAGTTGATATAGTCACTTCAAAGATCCAACTTAGTGGGATGTTATTGAATTTTTGACGGGGGCGGAGGGCGGCCTGGAAAAAGATATTGCTCAAGAGTTTTTCACCAACACTCAGACCAATATCATCAGATATTAAACATGGGGAGGGATCGCTCCCTTTGAAGAGTGAGTGGAGGAAAAAATGAACAAAGGCAGGAAAACACAAGATCTATTACCTCGGATGTTGACAGAAAAAAGTATATATCAAAAAATGGCTCGGGGCGTGAACGCATTTTAACCAGATTCACACAAACACTATACCTTTTCATTCCGTGCAGCAGGGGCGTATTGTGCTTTGAGTTTAGTGCACTAGCAGATGCTTCAATGCCTGACAAGTAAACAGAAGCTCGGCCGGAAAACGCCACCTAAAATAGAACTAATACTCCTTGGTGGCAAATTCTTGGTGATACTTAGTTAGGGCTCAATGGTGCGGCTAGCTTAAGAGATTGGTTATAGGGAATCAATGTCAGCATCAGTGCTACGCAGAGTGTTTCTCTATCTGACCTTGAACAGACATTTGCAGAACCTTGTGTTGAAAGAAAGTAAGTGTTGCCCAGTGTAGCAGAGTAATTGTATGTCTGCAGTTCACTCTCTCTAAAACTGCGGGCCAGACGTGTGTAAACACACAAAGATGGCTATCAGCTCCACTCACCTCTGCGTCCATTCTGTGAAAGTAACACACGATGCTATGTTTCACTCACGAACAAGGTGAGCATTCAGTTCATTGCACAGTTTTTGTTAGTCTGCCATGAGCTGATGGTACAGTGTAATGTGAAAGCACTTCTGGAACATCACTAATTAATAAGCTTAATCTTGTAATATGTATCACGGATGATTTTAAAAGCCTCTGGTTATTTTCACAGTCAACATGAAAGGCTGGTCTTTATTTTTCTGCCAAGTGTGAGGCAGATTGATTTGTTAAGTGTCAGGGGTGGAGCCTTACTTTATACTAATATATTAATTATGGAATATATGAAAGTATCCAAGACTTCAAACACTAAAGTTTGGGGAAATTAAGATACCTGTCAAATTCTTGCCTAAAAATAACAGGTGAAAGCAATTTCACAATGTTTGTTTTTGTTCTTTTGTTTCTTTATACTCCACTACAGCAGACCTGCTGTTGACCAGTGGTGGAAAGTATTTAAACACATTTATTTAAGGATAATACTTAAGTAAAAAGTGTATGTGCTTACTTGAATATTAAACTTTTAGGCATCTACTCTAGTTGTACTCCTGTGAAATATTATACTTTTCACTTCACTACGCTTGACTGATGGCTATAGGGACGAGTTACTTTTGACATAACATTTTATTTGTCCCTTTATTTCAATATTTAGAGACACTGAAATACAATTTTTTATGATAAACTGAAGGACAGAGTGTTCCTTTTTAAAAAAAAAAAAAACATATATAGGCCTATTACCCTTGCAAATGAAAAAAAAGAAAAGAGAATTTACTATTATTATTTATTATTATGTATCCCGAAAAAAAACTCTGTATTGCATTGTAATGGCCAATGAATTTGTAGATTGGTGTTGTATGCATAAATGGCGTGACTTTTTAGTTCCTTGTTTAAAGTTATTATTATTATTAGTAGTAGTAGTAGCAGTAGTAGTAATAATAATTATAACAACAACAACAATAAAAAAAAAAAAATGTAAATCATTTTTTTGGGCATTCTCCAACTTCTAAAACCAAATAAATTATTTTAAAAACCCCTTTAGGTTAGCTTGAAAAGGCACTGTCAGAAAATTGAATTAAGCTTATAAAATGTTTACGCTTTAGAGATTTTTAATGGCTTTTACAAGACAGCGATGCTACCAACCTGTGATGATTTTATAAAGTTAGAAGCATTGCTGCAGATTAAACAATCCACAGATTTAAAAGCAGCTATATTAGTTTAGCGTACAGCAGTAAAATGTACCTTACACATTAATGCTGCAGTAAAGTAATTCAAACAGGTCCATTTTTAGCAGCCTTTTAAAAATGTCCACAGAGGCCACAGTCCAAGTTCTGTGGAGGAGTATTCCACCATCTAAGCGCCACAGACTAAAAGGCTCTATCACCTTTGGTTAAGAGCCTGCTGTGAGGGACAACCAGTAGGCCCTGATCAGCAGACCTTATGGACCTACTGGGAGTATCTACATGAATCAATTCAGACAAGTAGCAAGGTGCCTGACCATGCAGGACTCTGTATGTGATTACAAGGATCTTGAACTGGGTCTTGAAGCTAACCAGAAGCCAGTGTAAAGAGGTCAAGACAGGAGTGATATGACAGGGAGGTAATGCCAAATGCTATCAATTGTGTTTTTATTTCAATGCTTTTGGAAATTAAATATCTATATATTAATCGATATTTAATATATATATCGCAGTTGCATTCCACTTCTAACACTATAAAACTAAAACAAAGACCAGATTCTTACAGAGACTTGATTAAACATCTACACAATCCGTTTGTTACCCGTGGATTTGTGATGGGCAGCGAAAACAAGGGGTAAATGCTGCAACCCTGGGTTTTATATCATGCCTTCTGGGAATAATAAAATGCATTACTAAAAGCAATAAGCTTTTTTCATCAAAGTGGATCATCCCACTACCCAAAAGCGAGAGACTAAGCAGTGCGAATCCAAGTCTTTTTTTATCAAACAGTTGAATGGTCTAATGCAGCAGCCTCGCCAATTCACGGCTTTAGTCCAGCAGCATTTTCATGAAATAATGACAGTGGTGTGAAAATCATTTCACTGCTCCCACAGGTGCAATATATTACATCTAAAGTTTGATATTTCACCAGTTTTGGTTGATTTTAAGAATCAGAAAATTCTCACATTCATTTAATGTTTTATGTCTTAATATTTTTGAAGGTTACTCAAATTACTACACTCTACCTTCATGCATTTATGCCTTTATTGTGCACTTGTGCGGCAAAAATTGGCATTTCAAAAGACAGGAAAGTAAGACAAACAAAAACAAAAGAAATGCTCATATTCCCTCTGTGATAAATATCAGAATCAATCAATCATCATTGATTGACTGGGACCTCAAACTTCTTGGACCTGAAGTCGACTCCTAAAATCAACTATTTTGAAAACACTGTTCCTGGAATCTGTTCTCTGTAGAGAAACTCTTGAATTATTCAGCCTTAAAACTGAGCATTTTTATTGATATAGAGGTTCAATTATGTATTGTGTTTCACTGCCTTTCCTTTGAATTGATCTGTCCTCTCTAACGGGCATCATCAGCACATTGTACAAGTCTTTCACAGGATTTGATGATACTCCCCATCAACACATTGCCAGGAAAAGCTAAGTTTAAAACAGATCATTTGTGCAGTATAAAAATGACTCTACACAGTGTGTTTTGCTCTAAAAAAACTAACAATAAGACATTCTAAACCTCGACAGCTCCATTATGGTAATCAAGAGTTTTTATGCATCCTGATGCACAACTATAATGGCCGAGCACAATTATCTCAATGTAAGTGAAAGGTGCCACGCAGTGAGGCAAGGAGCCACTTCGGTGAGCCTTATAGGCCATCTGCTATGGCCACACCTGAGAACCACATCTGACAGGCAATTAATAAAAGAGCCTCTAGCTGTGGTGGCCAACCTCTGTAGCATATGTCGCTCTGATGACACTTGTTTGTCTGGCAGCTTCTTTAACTGGAACAGAAACATCTTCTTGGATTGTCATTGTCGCACCCTCACATCCTAGTTAATTTATTGTTTTATCCTTTAGCTCCTTATTTGTGAGAGCCAAGTTATTAGAAATTGTTTAATAAGACGTTAAACATGGTTTTGCTTGGTGGTGCTTTATGTCGGACTACTTTGTAACTATGCAACTACATGAGCAACATTGTTAAACTCATGTAAACATGGAAATGGTCTCTCAAACAAAGTCTAGATTTGATTGAAGTAATTTTGCTGCTGGTTAAGCAGGTGTTTGCAGCAGTTTGGGATGCATATGAATCCAAGCCAGTGGCAAACTTTGCATGAATGTCTTGAGGAAAAATGCTAGAAATGACAATGTGAGGAACCGAGTGGTGAGGCTATGTATCACTATTCTTTCTTTTAAATGTAGTTCAAGGTCAGACCATTTCTTTGTGATATCAGCCACAGTTCCATCTTTCTGTCCCACCCCACTCACTGCAGCAGAGACACACTCCCAACCTGAGTGGCTTTATTTGTCAACCCACTGAATACGTGCCGCCTTGTCCTCCAGAATGTTTATCGTCTATTTGAGTCCATGGCTATTCCTTGAAAAAAACTAATTTGTGCTGGCCTTCAGGGAGAAATCATGCTGTAGATGATGTCAATTTAAGTTCATTTGATTTAAGAGTTCTAAATTAAAGGTAGGATTCTCAAGTAATCTGAACTGAATTTAAGCAGACTATGAGAAATACTCTTAGGAAAGGGATAAATCTAATATTGTTTTGATAAATGAGGCTCCAGATGTGTGAAAAGAGAAATGAATATTCCTCCATTGCACTTCAGTGCTGCACCAAGGTTGTTTTTTAACAGATTAGGTGAATAGTTCTCTTTGGGGATGTGCAGTGATTTTGACAGTGATCTGTCTGCAGAATTTCTTGATCATGCACTAAGGCTGCAGTAATATAGTCGGATAGGTGGATTGCTTATTTAGTGCGTTGCTAACAGATGTTCCATATGTTACACCCAAGCCGGCTGCTGCTTTGAAGTCAAGCTATAGCCATATATAGTCATATTTATGCATGTGGCCCATGGAGACTTTGCCTTCAGGTAAAGGTTGTACCAAATAGCCTTGTGCTCCACATTGGAGTCCTACAGTATGGTTGTGTCCACACCCTAGAGGTTGACAGCCAAATAGTTTGGTCTTCATCAGTTTACAGCTGAGTATCTGTGAATGAACAGATGCAACGAGACACTCTTGTTAGATTGATCCATGTGCCAGGTGGAAATGTCAGCGCTTGGTTATGGACTGTGATGTGCTGTGAGATTCTCAAAAATTTGGCAGGGAGAAGTCCATCAACTTGAGATCTGCAGAAGAACTTTGGCCAGTGGTGTGAGAGTGATTACGCCAAGGAGTTTCTGAGACAGGTCAGCACTCAGGCTGGATTTATGCACCGACCGCGAGGAGGCTCGGGCCATCAGTAATCGAGAGATGTCGTGCTGAGCAGCCTGCTCCAGCTTTGAAAGGTGAAGCTTGTCTTTCTGCATAGTTTATGCATATGTCTGCCCTGGTGCGTGACAAAGACGTGCAAATATTTAGGCCAATCGCAGTCAGTTTCACAGAATCCCACTCTAGCACAGCGAGGCATACTCTCGCAATAGCAAGGAATCCTCAAACAATTTCACTTAACCTGTGCATAGGATAAAAAAAAATACCTACCTCCCACTCTGTGTGCACAAGGGAGCATTATTCAAGTTTATTCAAGGAGTTTGTGGGAGTAGGTGAGTTACAAGGTTAGTGGCTACATGTTTACAACACAACATTAAAGCACAGGCCATACTTGAGTTGATATGATAGCAGAGATGTAAGTCCAAAAAAAAACCAAAGCAATCTCTAATGTAGTTTGTTAGTCTTTTTTTCATTATATTTAGTGCTGAAAGTGTACATTTAAGCTTGATTTAATTCCTGTCTTATTTTTCTCAGGAAAGATATTTGCTGCATTTGTTTGCTGAGCTGCATGACTGTGCCACATGGCAGCAGGGCAGTGGTTAAGGGATTTTGGGCCCAAGGGGGAAGCTAATTGGAGCACTGGCAAAACCTTTGGGCACGTAGGGAGCACAATCTATATGCTGCAATATCGATATCTAGGAGTGTGTTCTATTGTTAAGCTATGTGGTGAGACACAGAGGAAAGGAGAGGGGGCACGTATAGCGTTCGTGGGCGGGAAATCGAAGTGGGCAGATATGATTGGAGCCGCTCGTCCAAACTTGTCACCTAGTAACTGCATCAGACTGAATGCAATCATCTCGACTTCATACTGTACCTATGTCTATATGATTTGCACTGATGATAAATATTACACCTGCTTGCATGTGAAAAATAAAGTGGAAGCCATGATTAATGCTGTCACAGCACCAGTCACTTGTCATTTACACAGCCTTCACATGCATATCATGTTTTTTTTTTCAGACATATAGCCACCACGTTGTTGACATAGGTCACTGAATTGTACATATATGTATGTGTCCATCATACATGGAAGAATGTATCAATATGAGGGCTGAAATGATGCTTTATTGATTTTGGCAGCTTTGAGTCAAAATAGCTGTTAAATGAAGCACGTGATTCTCAGTGTTGCCAGATTATATTCTCGTCTGTTGGTTTGTCCTCACAGCAGGTGACATTATCTTACCAGTGCATTCAGCAACTTCTCTGTAATTTGAATGAAGGTCACTTACATCAATACCAAGCACATGCACACGATCAATGCTTCCAAACATCACAACGCTGAAGAACAACATGGCTGTCATTGATACAGTAAAGCACTCCATCGCTAGTCTTAGTGTAGCGCCCCACGGCTAAGTCTTTAAGCTCTTGTCCAGTGAATCCATAAAGTCAATGCAGCAGCAGTTCTTACTCCGAGCGAAAATCAATTGAGAGCATAGTGAAACATCTGGCGGTGCAATGTGATTTTTTGCTGAATGAGCTGAATGAATAACTGATGGAACGGGGCAGGCAACACTGAGACATAACTATAACTTATTAAAGAGAGAAATCACCCTAAAAACAAAAATTCAGTTGTTATCTAGTCACACTCATGCCAGTCACAGTTTGGTGAAGTTTTTTAATCCAAAAAACACTGCTAGGGTTTCAAAGGAAAGAGGCATTGCAGTCCTCTCCCAAACAAATGAAGCAAATGGTGAGTTTCCAAAAAATAAATAAATAAAACAAACATGTTAAAACCAGAAAATGTCTCCATACTGCTCACTGATGCCATGTTTTAGCCTTAGCCTTATAGCTTCTAACATGGAATCCGCGTTAACATGTACGCATGCGCACACACCATCGAAAGCTCGGGCAGTGGCATGACAAGACAAACTAGAATTCAGGGTATCTGCAGGGAGTCGGAAGTCTGTTGCTAGCAGCAGACACCAAATGTGCCCTCCAACTGATCTTCCCACAGGAGCTGCAAGATACAGCGAACAGTGAGGCTAAAAACATGACATCAGTGACATTTTTCAAAACAATGTGGCATGACAAGGCTTCAGGACACTTGTATTACTTCAGACAAACAGTATAGAGGCATTTAATGGTTTTATTATGATTTTTTTTTTATGTGTTAAATTTGGTCACCATTTGCTTCAATTGTTTGGGACAGAACGGCAATGTCCTTTACTGTGAAACTTAGCAATGTTTTGTGGATTTAAAAAAAGAGCCCACCCATTTAGACCCTCCATCTGCATGAGGGTGAATGGATAATGTCTGAATTTTCATTTTTGATTGAACTATCCCTTTAAGGTGCCAAAAATTGCTGTTACCAGTGCCAAAATCATTTCAAAGAAGATGGGAGAGGGAGCTATTATCAAAGCGTAAACACCCTGCTATTATCAGCCACGCAGCCATGTTGTAAGCTTCTGTTAAATGTCACCATTATCTGTTAAAATAGCCTGTCTAATTTTGCAAAAGCAGCTCAGATATTCCATTTCTATCACAGGATTGTCAGCCCATTCTGGTTCATTTGTCTTGTGAATTTCAGTGATTTTGATCATGTCTAGACGCAGCCAGCCATGCCGTGGCTCTGACGCATTTTTCAAAGCACTGGCTATATCTTTTAGACTCGAAAAGCACTCTCCCTGGTCATTGTCTGCTTGCAGCAAATGTTAATTATTGATTGGTAATTGAAATAGCCTCTTAAAATGCTCTCCTTTGGGTATGAATAAACTTCAGCCTGAACCGGGCCATTTAAAATTGCATCTCAGTCTTAGATCCTAAATTGGCAAAAATGTAAATTCTTGCAAAACTCCCTTCTTTGAAAACTGACCTCAACAGGTGATCTGCCTGATAACTACCAGTTACAGACGGGATAAAAAAGGTTGTAAAAGATTCAATATGCAGATGTCCTTATCTCTCTCAAACACTTTAAGCACTAGGCTGAGAGGAGGAAAACAAAATCACTCTCTTTCTACAGCACATTGGGCTGATACAGCCAAGATTTGTATTCACACAGAAGACTGGCATGTGACAGCATGCTGCTGTAGGTAAAGTTGGACTCCCAATGCAACTCAGGCTTCACAGGTGCTAATTTTGTATTCACAGAAGACACACAGTGAAAGTAATTTTGACTTCTGAGCATTTCATGTTTGTCATTATAGGGCTTGACATTAACTTTTTGGGACACTTATCCTTTGGACAAGTAATTTTACCTTTCACTTGCCCTGGCAAAAAAGGACCCTTGTCTGGGTAAAAGCTACAATAATTTGCTTTATTCTATTTCTTTGCAAATACAGAATTCGGACGGACAAACAGCTGGAATCTTTCAAATTATGTGAATACATAATACACATAAAATTTTACATCAAATTCATTTTTAAAAATTGTATATAAGTAATGTTAATGTTTAATGTTATATGTTACACACTGTCATATGGTAGACTTCTTATTTCTTTTATTATTACATGTTGTATATCTGTAATATATTTATATTTTATTTGACATTCATAATAAGCCTTTTTTCCTATTCTTATTTCCTATTCATATCCCAATGCTTATATTTCTATGTTAGAATGGGAACAATTGTATCTTACCCAGACTTCCCCTGGGGTTTAATAAAGTGCCTCAGATTCAGACTCATATTAATTAATTGAAATTAAAAATTCAATATTAATGCAAGTGAGGATATAATAACATTTATTATTTCACATTTTATACATAGGGCCTGCATATTATTTTACAGGAACCACTGACATGTATTAATAAATAAATGAATAAATAAATAAATGCATACTATATATTTTAACTCCACTTGTTGCGTATTGAGTGTCTGTATTAGAGTCTAATTTCCTTTGGCAGGTCCCTGACTGCCATCAAAGGGTTTAAAGTATCATTTATTACAACAATAACAATGCAAATGCATTGTAACTCCCCCATTTTACATTCACAATAAAAGCCATAAGACACAGTTTTATTGGGGAAAGTCATTTACAAGTGCAACGCACTCAGTACGTGCAGGCCTCTTCCCTAAGGATGTCTTTCGCATTTGGAAATACTTTCACCTTAGGACACATTACATCCAATTTAATCGTGATTCACAATTGCACAGTCATGATAGTGGCAGACCAATATAACAAAAACACTGGAAATCGCTGTTTTAATAACGATGTTGTAATATATCCATATGGTTGCCACAGGCTGGCCATTATATCTACTGGGAAAGTGTGGAGTCATGTAGACAGTCACATGGCCTGTACTGCCATCTGGGTGTCACACATGCTGGGTCAGCTACTCCTGTATGGAGTCATGCTTCCTCCATCCCTGGCTCGATCTCTGTGAGTCAGCAAGATAACCATGGTGCAACTGGGACCTTCAGAGTTTGAGCAAGGCAAGCATCAGCAGCTGGGCAGTCTGGTTGCACTGGCCCCCCCTGCTGGCATCCAGGAAGCCAAAGGGGAGTGCATAAGCGAAGGTAAAAAGCACAAGATGGACTCTCCTTTTGTACAATTAAATGCACTTCATCTTCTAACCAGCAGGAGTGCAAGTGCAGTGAATCAGCAGGAGAGCAGTGTAACATGTTTCTTCAGCTGTGCTTGTTCTTTCTCCATAAGAACATTTCCTGCCTAATCAAACATACTGAACAGTGGATACAGCCGGAGCCGTGACATGAACCATGGAAGTAGTAACACCTTTAGAGATTTTTTTCTTCATCTATCCAATTCAGCAAGACATAAAACTCATTCTCTCTCAACACAGAGGCATTTGTTGCTGAAATAACAGACTTTGGCTGTTAAAAGTTTTAACTAACTGGGTCAAAAGGATTCTAAGGGAGCGAATAATTCGAATAACTATAGCGAGAGTTGAACAGGACTTTTAAAAGACCACCCAATGGAACATATGATCTCCAGAGTGTCAAGAATCGCAGATCCCTATTTGATGGCTGAGGAGTTTGATACACACCTCAGTGGAGAACAAGGACATGGCGCATCTTCAGTGCGGAGCAATACAGAAACATCAGCCTCCTCTAGAGGGGTAAATGTCAGCAATTTGTTAAGACAGGTACAAAGAAGTAGAGCTTTAAAGTTTGGCCAGAAAACTATGCCTATGCCTGTCTTCACAGTGTGGTATCATCAGGGGGGATCTCTGAAAGTAAAACCAGTGTTATGGTGAACACTGCCAGTCCAGTTTCACTGGCCCCTGAGGCTATAAATTAGAGTGTTGGGTGCTACAGCAGATGAAGCACTGCTAGTGTGGGTCAACAGTGGCAACCAAGACTGGACCAAAAGAGAGTCTGTACAGCGACGGCTGGCTGAGTAGCTCTGACTAAGGGTGTGGTTGAAGAAGCTGTACAGAAACAGTTTCCCCGCTTGAACCCATTCACTTGGGGATATGTGAAAAACAGCAATCACTCTCTGATGCAGAACAAAACAAGTAATCCGAGATCACCACGAAGGGGTGATCTCGACTCACTTCCAATTGAACCCTGGAGAGATTCATTTGCAGTGAGAACAAAATCAACTCAGCAACCAGAACAAATAACTGTCTACTTCAAACTCCTTCAAAAGTAAAGCTAACCCGCCTGTCAGCATAAATATAGTGATAGTGGAAAGCTACTCACCATTTTGATCCAAGTTAACATCAGCAGAAGATCTGATGCTTATTGTTCCAACATAACAGGACTCAATAACATCTACTGGTCTGGTTCCCAGAACTTTGTCAAGCTTGTCCTTACAATAAATTGCATTGTTCCTCGGACCAAACGCCCTCCTACCAGGCAGCTTCAGGTCTCCTATGAAACAGCATTACATGAAACGGCCTGGTATATAACAGCATCACAGGAAAAGGCCTTGTATCAACCAACTTCTCCTTATTTTGGGTTTGGTCAGCTAGCTAATGTCGTTAGCTTCTTGGACTTGCTATTTGCGACCACTCCACATTTGTTTACCTATGCACAGGGAAAAGGAGGATGTGATGTAATGACGTAAAAGGACAGGTCTGTGTTGGTGTGTGCTTTGGTCTGCTGTACAATATTGCAGTGTCAACATAACACAACTCAAAGAAAAAATGCAACAATGTATCTTTTTATCATCTGAATTGGGACAAAGCAAATGAGGTACAGGTGTAAAAGCAACCTAAGTCATCCTCTGCTATGTTGTGGCTTACGTTGCGCGAGAAATAGTCAGTGTGTCTTGTGTTGTCATAGTTGAGTCAAGGGTCGATCACATTGAAAAGTGTTGCTCCAGGCGTGACCATTCCAAAAACCCCTTGAAAGCACATCTGGAGGAAAATACGGCCAGTATTAACTTCCCATCTGTGTTTGCCAATACTCTATCGTTTCTGCCATGTTCCCTCAGCAATAAAACTGAACGGATGTGGTGAGTAGTAAAGCGCACCTCCTACTTGATTTAATTGGCTGCTTTGGCCAGAGATGACATTGACGAGCGGTGCAAATCTGTGACTTGAGGTGCAAAAGTTGAAATTATTTTAACTTTTATGCGCACCCAAAAACCGCCAGAAAAGCACGTCACAAAGCGGCAAGAGAGGAGCGCCTGGCAGGCACGCTAGTCCACAGGAAAACAATGTTTTTTCTTGCGACATTTTTCTAGTGACGCTTCCAAGTGTGATCGGCCTTTTAATGTAAATTAACTGGAAATAAATATATTATGCTTCTATGTACCATTTAAAAAATATTATGATGTTTTAGAAAAAAATGCGAGAAAACTGTGATGCGATGGTGTTGGAGGATGTTTACATCAATACAGCAATAATACCTCACAGATGATATCATCAGTTCAGTCGCTCTTGGGAACAACAACAACAACAAAGCTGTCAGGATTAAAAATTACTTCAGTAATGAATTATCAAGTGAGCCAAATGTGCTTAATGAATCTTTCTTAGACAGCTGTACTGCATTTCATGTAATAACATCATCTATTTGCACTAATCTATGATCATGTCTGTTAAATGACCGCGCTGCAATGATGACATACGGTCACTGAAATGCTGTTGAGACAACAGTTACATGTAACCTAAACATTTACTGCTATTTACTCATCCTGATTTGCAGTGCTTGCATGAAAAGTCTCATCAGTTATCTTGATGCATATTACATGAATTAAGCAATCTACAGACAAAAAAATTAACTGCAGTGTTTGAACATTCAAGCCATATGATTAAGTCACTGGATTTGGGAATTCTTCGCACAGTGCAGCTCGGCTCAGATTACCCAGCATGTAAACATTTTTCTGGCGAGGCGTATGAGTAATCCCATCTCATTAAGCCACTGTTAACAAAGCTCGCTCGACCGTGACTCCTGAATGAGCACATGAATGAGAAAATAATTAGGCTGTAGAACACTCTTCCTTTGTCTGTCCGCTCTCAACGACGAGTTCATATGAGAAGGAACATGTTCTCCAGACGTTCATCAAGCAGCCCTTAATGAGTCAGAGAGACAGAGGGAAACTGCAATGGGGACTAACCTCCAATATGTGACAGCAAACCAAGACTCTGGGTATTTAATTGGTGTACATTTGTGCGATTCTCAAGCAAAACTTTGTTTCGTTGGCTGTTTAACTGACAACATCTTTAGAATTTCAGTGTCAGTAGGATCATGCAGACTCGTACCGTTGGTTTTCTGCCATATAGTGTTCTGGAGAAGTTCTGAGCAGATCCATTAGGAGTTTTAAAATGACTGTCTCTTATATACTCGTCCAATTAGAATCAATCACAGTTTTGCACAGGACTTGCACAGGACATCATGCCAAGGGCCTTTAAGCCTGGATAAAGATTTGTTGGCAATATATGTCAGAATTTACAACTGTATTCTCATATTTTCAAGCAATCCCAGTCATGATTTTTGAGAAAAAAATTTTTTTTTATCACGGACATAACAAAAGTTGTTCCTATTCAGACACCAGTGCCAGAAATACCTGTGATACTGCTGTAATGCTGGTATGGTTATCGGCCAGTACGCCGGTCTGTGCACTGCAAGTCATTGACTAGTTGCGTAATGGGGCCTATCTATTTCACTTGTGTTACATACCAGAAATGGTTCTTCTCTGCCTCAAAACAGTACACAGCAGCTGCTATTTTTAAGAGCTGCAAAAAGAACGTGGGGAGTTGATGGGTCTAGCAAAAGGTCTACAATTTCTTAATATTTTACTCTGGAAACTAAGTTCTATGGCATTCGTATTCTCTGTAAATATTTTTTTCATGTTTTACAAAGGGCCCAGGGCATACAACAAATTACATCCATTCAGGGTTAGTAGTACAGTTACAAATAAAATATTTTGGTATTATTTTACAGGCTAGTATTGAATAGGTTCTCGGTATCGGTAAGGAAAGAAAACAGTATTGAAACGTGGATGTATCCAAAATTTGCAGATATAGGTAGAGGTGTGTAGTTATGTTGATATGTTATATTCCTGGGGGGCTTTTTAAGTGTGCTGGATGTTTGTGCTTGTTGCGAAGATTATTTGAAATCCACCACACCAGCATGACGAAATGAACATGCAACCTTAGCCCTGTAACAGCAGTGAATGACCCTAATGAATCTAGGCTCTAGTGACTGTATGGTTTCACTGGTGGCTGCATGTCTTTTGGTTTTGCTTCCATGAAGCTGATATCCAAGCATGGGGACCTGCTTTTGAATGATTCTGTTGCTGTTCTCCATCACTTTTAGCCTTAGTCTCAGGAGATGTAATCTTTAGGGACAAGGGGAACTTTAGTTTCAATGTAATTGTTTGTGACAAGCGAGTTCACATTGGTGCTTGCCCCTCAAACTTAGCTGTCAGCATGAAATGTTTAGTTGAAATGAACATGTTGTTGGTGAAAACAGAGAACAACATAGAGGGATCAGTGCTGTTGCTTTGGCGTGGCATGTTTCCAGCCGATCTCTCATCATTCTCTCATCATTCTTACCTGAGGCAAGGCCAGCGTGAGCTTGGCTCTGTAATCTTAAGAGAGCTAATGCTGGCATGACAGGGGTGAGTATGCTTTCCTATCTCTTCTCCTCCCTGCTTGACTCCATCCTGCTCACTCATTCATCTCATAATGTTGGATTTTACATCAACACGTTGTCAAAAGAATTTGGAATAAATCAGAGCACACCCTACATTGGAAAGTGGCATATTAGACATGGTCAAATAAATTCATGGAACGAGAGAAAATGCAAATGTGCTTTGTTCAATAATCCAGCATTGATCACAAGAGGTACTAGAGAGCTGAGGAGTCACGGAACCACGGCGCTTAAAACGGGTATGAGCAAGAGATCGTTTCAAATAATTCCAGTCTCCCAGAATAATACAGTGACTCATAAATATCACCTTACTTCTGTGTGAACCAAAGTGAATATCAGAAACAAAGCACCGAGCATAGCTTCGCCCACTCGCTTTTTTATTTATATTGCATACTTGGCAGAAATCCAGCTATACTGTATATTTTTGCCCAATCTAATACTGACTGAAAATAAGACTTAAATAGTGGAATCACATTCTGTTCATCCTCATAAGGTTTCACTCGTATTTCTGAGGTTTAATATTCTTCTTCTAATTTAGCTTTTCTTTAACTTCCAATGTAACACTTCTTTTGAATGTCTTTTTTCATTCTTTTGTATAAACTTTTATTATATATCTGTCTTAATGTCTTTAATGCATTAAGTAAAACACTTTGTGAGATGCAAGTAACTTTGCCTTGCCTTCAATATCATGTCGACTCTATTGCTACACATGAGGTCGAACCGCATTGTCGGAAAGTTACGCTGATTATAAAAACTGAAATGGAGTCATGATGTGGAAGTTTTATCTCTTAACTCACGTTAATTTTGAAAAAAAGGAATGAAATAAAATTTTCAAATGTGTATTAAAAGGTCAATTTGATCAAACTAAGACAGATTCTTTGTCATTTGTGTATTCATGCACAACAAAAGTAGGCTATAGCTTAGTATAAAACTAAATAAATAAAAAAAAGAAAAAAGAATGTTTTATCCACCATGTAGTGTGTATGTACCTCACCAGCAGTTCTGAATATTCTACATCTGTAACTGATGTAACTGATCTAGGTGATGTAAACCAGTTTAATATTTTTTGTGTCACACATTTTTTCTTTTGCGCTCAAAGGCGGCCCCTTGCTGGAGCTGGTAAAGAGTGAAAATCACACGATAGTCAGTCGACAGGTGACTCCGGCGCACTCAGGGCAGCTCACAAGTCATGACACATCGGCGAAAGGTCAAGAGCACTATTGCAATGCTGCTCTCCCGCATAGAAAGCACAACCTTGGGCCGTGAACACAAAGGTTACACTGAAAGCCCTGAGCAGGTGGATGATCTCACACTGGGTGATACATGACACTTGAGTGATACATGGTCTCACATTAACTACACAAAAAGCCTTGCGTTTGAGCATTTTTACAAAAAATAAAATTGTTTATAGGAAAAAAGGGTGTAGCAGTGTTGTACATTTGGAAGTAGCTTGATAAGATTTGTAGGCACAGATTCGATTAATTAATTAGGGATTAAGCTGATTAGCATTGATTTGTTTTGTCTTCCATCTTCATTGCCAGTCTCAGAGATACAAGGCTGATAGCTTTCACAAACCTTGAGCAGACGGGAAACAATAATACGTGAAAGGAAGATGTAAGTGTCAAAAATTAAAGTCAAAAGATTCTGTGCAGAGCAGTGTGTGTGAGCAACATGAAGCAAGACAAAGACATAATGATGCAATTACAGTGATATTTTAAAATTTGAAAGAAGTACTCAACAGTTAGTCTGTATTATTTGAGGTCCAAACTCAAGCAGCAAGAAAGGAGCCTGGGAAAGAGCTACAGCTCAGTCCAAAAATAACCTTTAAAATCATTCTCTGCTCGAAAAAGAAAAAACAGGCCGGTCAGTGGTCATTAAAGAACCTTCAGCTGCCTGAAACTGGCCATGCTTTGAATCCATTATTAACCATCTTCTTTATCCTCCATTTTTTATTACAGGGCACACCATTCAGTCAATAATGAAAAAAATTCCCGTCAAACAGATCGACTGCTTCAAACAGCTTGACTCCAGCATCACGTTTGAGGATTCCAGCTCCTCCTTTAACACAAATTGCTCCACAATAACTTAACTACTCCAAGTTTTCTTTGAAATGCTGTTTAATGGGTTATCAACGTCCTGACAGGAAGGACGGAGTGTAAGACAGCAGAGTTGTGGGGAAGTGCTTTCTGTAAGGCGCCATCAATCAAAGAAAGGGAGAGCTGGCGAGGTTTGTACTGACCCCACACACCTCAGCGGCGTCCTCGTCAACAGCCTGTCATCTCAAAGTCAGTGCAGGTCACTTGCCACCTGGACTACACAGAATCTCTGCAAGTTCTTTCCTGAACCCATGACTTCCTTTTGCCCGCAGCACCAAAACAGACTGAAACCGCACAATTACAGCCCTGTGCAGTTACTGTCTCTCCGCCAGTGTTTTACATATTATATGTCAGTTATGTGCTGCTTGTTAGTCATGCGTGCTCTTGCTCGTTGCTCTTTGGCGGAAAGTCTGACAAATTCTTACAGTCGCTAGGTTTACATAGAGCCTGATAAACCAATCTGAAATGGTCTAACGCCCAAATTAAATATAAATGCTCCATATAAACACCTCAATCAGATCAGATTAAAGATTAAAAATTTCAGCTGGTTGCAGAGTGGAAGTATAAACTTTTCCTTAAAGTGATCAGAAATTAATTTTAGACTGAAAATGATGGAACTGATTATATCCTGGCTGATTACATCCATGACGTAACTCGATTTCCAAACAATGGAGCCTCCACAGCATTAAACAGCCAAAGCAACCTTCTGTTTTTAGTTGCTGCATTGCCTCCAGTAAAACTTAACTGTCGAGTTGTCGCTTAGAGAAGAGCATCTTAATTACAGCAAGTACTGTGCTGAAAAGACAGGAGAGCTCCATCTTAACCACTGACAAACTGCATGATTTATTCATCATTTTATAGATGTCGGACAGCTATTCTGCTGGCACATGTAAACTTCAGAACGTGTTCGATCATATTGCATGTAAACAGTTAACTTGAAATCTTCAGTTGGACTGATTTCAATCAAAACGACAAAAAGTGCACATGTGAATACAGCTAGTCCTTGGTAAAATGATGTTTTTGACATTTTGTTTAGCAGGACCTAAAAGGAGCCCACTCTGTATTTTCAGCACAGTGTTTGATCTCAACATGACTTTTAACTGAGATCCAATAATTTCCCTGCTATAATCTTGTTTATTTTTGTAGGAATGGCGAATTTATTTTATGTTTTCCATTCATAGCCTGGCCAGAAACCCTACTTTTACACACAGAAATCTTTTGCATTAAACAGTCAAACAGATTATTTTATTGGGTTCAGCTACCCCAAATTCTTGCTGTTATATAAGCCTGTTAAGTACCACGTCCTCTTACCAATAGTCTTGGAAAATACACAGGCTAAGTCTGCAGCAAAAGGTGAACAGTCACAAAAAGTGGTCTTACTTAACTAAAGGAAAGAAATATTCCACAGAAACGATCACACTGGAAGCTGCCATGCTGTCCTCCTGTGCTAAGACTGCTAAAAAAGATCAATTCAGCGCACCTCTAGGCTGCTGTACAGACGATGATGTGTAGAGGACGCGTCAGGGAGTACAGCCCAGTGACTGTGTTTGGGAGTCATTACCATGATCTCGTGTATTATAAGGGAAGCATTGCCTGGTGTTCAGATTCTTATTTCCCCACAGGGACTGTCTCTCAATGGACAGATGCTCCAGAGCTCAAGGGTTGCCCCGAAATGGCACAATTACGGATACGAACGGGGCTCTGTGCAACATTAATGGAAGCCCAACTGTTTGCCCTGCTGCACAGAGCTCACACTGGCCATCACCAAATCCTTCTCTGAACTCACTCAAATACAGTCCTGACCTGGCCAGCAGATTTTCATGATTTAAAGTCCTCGCACAGCATTTCCTGCCAACCTCTAATATACTGGATGGCTATTTCAAGCTGTCAAACAGTGACAGAGTTTATCTACCTGAAAATGGTCATTCATTCTGAAATGTGACTTTTTCGATGCTGCAGTTTGTCTGTTTGTTCTCAAACACACCATTGTGTAAGTAGATCATACACCTATAGCCCATCAGTGGCCGAAGGTCAGCAGCTCAAGATCCCGGTTTGTGACTGTGTAGGCTACAAAATGTGACCACGCACTCCTGATGGTGAAGTCATGACTGTACTGGAAAAGATTTTTCCTCCCTGGCATATTAAACATCTCCCACTCTCCATTTTGTAAATTCTAAGTGCAATTTTCACAATTCATGTTTCCTGAAATCACACCTGCGTGTGCATTAGTTTCATCCGGGAGAGACTAAAAAAGTCCCTCGGTAAACATTTTAATGTATCTGTTAATAAATAAGACAATTAGCTTTATCCTTCAAAATGCCTCTGAATATGAATAAAAGGGCACAGGGGAATGTCAGTTCTGTGATAAATGCTTCAAAACAGACATCAGTTTTCTTCGGCAACTCAATTCAAAGAAAATGTTCCACTGTTGAAGACCATCTGTTTATTTGCTAAATTGTTCAATATATCACTCTTGGGTATCAATCATTCAACTGACAATGAAGATTCAGTTGGAAACACATCCACCTTAAAACTGTTTCTCTACATTCAGCATCTTGTAAGACGTATTTGTAGCTTTTTAACACCTTTTGAGACCCCCCACCCCCCAAAAGGACCGGGCTGTGTGCTGTTGTGCTGTTTTTGTTACTTTATGGTGCTCTTATCCCTTGTTTACACATATTTATTATCTGTAATTGTTGTTTTTTTTATCTATACGTGAGCTGTTGGACACCTGAATTTTCCTGTGGGAACAAATAAAGTATCTGTCTGTCTATCTATCTATCTATCTGTCTGTCTGTCTGTCTGTCTGTCTGTTGACATACCAACCTACCAACCCATCCGGCTACCTTTTCATTTGCCCTCCATCCCTCCATCTATTAATGGCTGATATATCAGATTTGGGAATTTTTCTGCTCCCTGGCATTGGCCCCAAAGTCACATATTGGTCGGCTCTTATTATTAGGTCGATGGATTGTTCTATCCAGTCTACCTGTACTAATTTAAACAATTCAGTTCTTCCCCAGTCCTGGCTGACCTCATCTACTCTATATGGATGTTGATCCTCTTAAAGAAACACTCGACCAAACACCTGTATTTTGAGTTTAACACTGAGAGGAAAGCAGCTGTCGTCAGCTTGGATTCACATGAATTACAATGGATTCAGTGGCTGACCCAGTTTGAATACAACATGCTCTTAGAAAATTCTATGACCACTTCTGTAGCAAATACTCAAGTTAGAAAATACACTTAAGTGAAAAAACAATTTAAACAACTTAGCTGTAACAGGAGTGCAGATGCCACTGAAAACATGAACAATGATGATGATTCTGTTCCAGTGTCCCAGGGAGCCAGCATGCAAAATCGCAGGAGCCCAAACCTCAAGCAGCTAAATGGAATTCAGCCAGACCTTTTTTTTAACACCTGTGCTTTCCCTACTGTGACATGTCAAAATGTCCTCTGTGAAAAACGCCTATACTGCATACATTTTCACCTAAGCTAAACTCGCAAACTAGCGTCTTATTTCTTATGAGGCAACTTCAATTTTTCAAACCCGTGTGAACGACTGTCCCACATACAGCAGTCTAGAAAGAATAGCTATTTAAAAAAGCACACTCTGCTGTGTTAAAGCACATTAATTAGCACCGTCTCACAATGTAGGCATCAAAACATCCCACAGTATTGACCTGTGCTCATAAGCGACCCGAATCGTTATGCCAAAACATAACAACGAGGGAATGGCTAATTAACACAGACAAAAAGAACACAAAGGAACATTTTGCTTGAACTTTTTATTTCCAGACACCAATTTCTCCACCTGACCTGAAAGGGTGCAACAAGTTGTTTTTATACAGCAGACATTTCAAAGTGTCACCCATAGGTGTAATTATTAACACAGCTGCATACCATTTAGGTGAGTCTGTTGGTTCTGAAATTGACAGTGTTAGTTTTACTAGTTACACCGTCACTTTTCCTGCTGTCAACATACCGAAACTTCTCCAAGGAGTGAAAGCTAAAATAGTGTGCTGCCAAAACCAGAGCTTTTCCCTCCTATAACCCTGTTTACTTGTATTAATATCATAACAGAATGAATCAATCAATCAAATGTTCCTGAATGTCATATGATTTCACTGATGGGGGAGATATTCAGATCTCGTGTCTCATTACACCTTCCCAAAATTTGTGATTCAAACGTAGTCCAGGCCAAGGTTATGATAATAGTTTGGGATTTTTTAATTAGTTTTTATTTTTATTTTGTTTTGACTTTTATTCTTAAATTTCAGTTTACTTTTAAGTAGTTTTTAAAGAAAGTTCTGTAGTTTAGTAGTAGTGTTGTATTTGTAGTTTTATCAAAAATGCATAGTTTTAGTTTTGCTTTTATTAGTTTTAGTATTAGGTTTGGTCTTCGCATCTTCAACATCCCCTTAAAATACTATGACAAAGATGAAAACTAAGGATATTTTCTCATAATTTTATTTTATTTTAGTTAGTTTTGTTAACCTACAATACCGTTTTAGTTAGTTATTCTTTTTTTGGAAAGCTAATTTTTATTTTTTTAAATTTCAGCAAATTGTTTTTCCATTCGAGTTTTTATTTTGTTAGTTTTGCTTAACAGTAATAACCTTGGCCCAGGCAACAGGGTTGTGTCCAGAGGGAGCTTCAGGGGGCTGTGGTGGCACTGACCACCTCTGAAAATCTGACTGGCCACCAATCAGAATGGCTATTTGCTCAGTGATATGTGAGACTTCAGTTGAGCCATGCAACTTTACGTATTTTTAAGTGTGTTGTTTTGTTTGTATGTAACCTACAACAGCAGATACTGAAAAGATTTAGGATAAATATTTAAAAAAAACAAAAAATATTAAAGTTTTTTAAATTAGATATCATACTTGAATGTTACTAATAGTGATTTTATTCTGTACTGACACATTTGTGTGTTTATGCACATACACATATTTCATGCCACCCCTGCATAAGTGTCCCACCTGAGCCCCCAGTCAAAAAAAACCTGGGCACGCCCCTGCCAGCCGAGCTAGCTTTGATAGGCCTATATCACAAATTCAAAAGCCAGTTGCCGACAAAGAATCCTAAACCTTCTAGCACATAAAGGACTTGTCAACACACAGTCGGAGTTTCTGATTAGCACTAACAGAGTCTGTGTCAGCCACTGGCTGTTACAAGGAACAAGCTAACAAATGACATGAACAAAAAACAACAAATGCCAACAGATTCGCCTGCTGGTTCCTGATTTCAGAGCAAAACAGACTCATCATCTAAGTCTGTGTCTCACTAAGGCTCAAATGTGGCTAAATCTCTACATATTTTCTCTAATGCTTATGTCAGCCATCTTGATGCGCACTCTCTAAACAATACTTTACGGAGGACAACTGATCAAAACACTAGCCTGATCATGTCAGTGTAATTTGAATATTTTTTGACAAAGATGTCTTGAGAGAACCTTAAAGTTCAGCAGCCTTGTTGAACAAATCTTATTTACATTCAGCCAGTGGGATTAAGTCTTCAGGCTGTGACTGAGCTGCCATTGAGAGCTATCAGTGCACAAGCTGCCAGGTGCAGACAATAATAAATAATGATTGTGGTTACAACTGCAGAGATAACAGATGTTTTTTTTAAAGCATCACTTAAAAAAGGGCTTAAATTTAAAAAATAACATAGAATAAAAACCACACATTGGGAGCAAATCGGCCTCCGGCATCTCACTGAAGGACATTTTGACTGTTAGGCTGGTATTGTGAGAAACATCCCAGTGTGAGCAGCTGCTCCTCTTGCCGGCCATCAAGCGGCCGGACGGGGAACTGCAGCTCTAAGCGCAGCATCCCTGCCGTCTCCGCTCTCCTCCCTCTCTCTCTCTCTCTCTCCAGCCGTCGCCGGGAGCACTGAGAGTGTGTGTGCGTGTGTGTGAGTGTGTGTATGTGTGCTGGTATAATCTGACAGCACGCTGGGGCTGCGTTTCCTGAGAAAAAGCTCAGCTCTCTCTCAGTTTTCTGCGTCTTATTGCTGCTCTCATTGTCTTTGTCGACAGTGATAAAGAGAGCAGGTACCATCTGTCCATTCCGCCAATTCATTACGAGTTGCCTTTTTTTTTGTTTGCTGCTCTTCACAGATGTTATGTCAACACTTTTTTTTTGGGTGGTGGTGGTGGAGGTAGGGAAGGGGGGGGGGACTCCCGGTTCTAATGGAATTTGTTGTGGCTGTTTGGTCTCTTTTCTGTTTCAGTTCAACCAGGGGCCTGTTTTTGGAATAAGAAAAGCATTGCTGTTTTCTGACTTTGAGAGAAGAAAGAAGGGACTCCTCTGGAATTTCCGAAGGAATTTATCCGGACAGCTCCGGTGAGTGGACATTTTCTTATCAGTGAAGCTTAATGCACGCAGCTCTTTCCCTTCCAGAGTTTGTTTTTGACAAATAAACAAGCTCATCTTTCATTTTTCCCCCCATTTTTCTATTTTAATTACAGTTACCGGGGCTTTGCGTTCTCCCGCCTGGGTACATAGTAAGTAGTATAGACTTTTTTTTCTCCATCTTCCAATTCTGTGATTTGAAACTGAAAGCGGCTCATCGTGTTTTTATGTGTGGAATTAAGTGTTGGCTCCGTGTCTACTCTAAGTTATGTGTCATGCTGCGATGTGAGTAGGTGCCCGGGGCGCATATTTTTGCATATCTTGAAGCTGCGTTATGGAATATGTAGCGCACAACGTGCACCGGTCTGCTGCTCGTCGACACACTCCAGATGGTGGCGAGATATTTACAGATTTTTTTTCTCTTCCCCCTTCTCCCCTAATCATTAATTACACGCAATGTGCTTAAAACACAGAGCCATCTTTGCCCTGCTTGCTCGACCCCCCCTCTTGCAGATAGAGGATGCCCAAAACGGGCACGCAACAATTTCACGCCGTGGTGTTTTCTGTGGGTTAGTGTGGAGAAAGTTTGGCGATGTTCGCTCCTGAAAACGGAGTCGGTTGGTCTTTTTAATGTACGTGTGCACGCGTGCGTGGCCACGAGCTCCTGACTCAGGTGATGTACACGGTGGGTGGGCTGTGACTCACCTAGTTTACCCATTTAGCTGCTGTTATCTGTCATGCTTTGATGTGAGATTTGACTGGTGATTGACAGCGGATCATGCGCAGTAGGCTAGTGTGTCAACACAGGCCCAAGATGTTTTTTAACCCCGTCTATCACCCAGTTATATTTGGAAGTAACCAAATTCCATGATTTATACAATCCCTCCTCTCTTAAAGAGTGTTTGTCAGCCTGCTCCTGACAAGTGATTCACATATAGCCAATTATCCGTGATTTGCAGTCATACTTTGCAGCCCAGAGGGGGGAAAAAAATGTGGAGAGCCTCTGAGAAAAAAGATAATGAACTGAAAAGTTTGTGTTCCTCGGTATTTTTGTGGGGGAGCCAAGCCGAGGAGAAGCAGTCGCAAATGAGGGCAAGGACAGCTCACACAGCCAGAGAGATGGCTAGTGTAGAGTGACAGAGGGCTAAGTGAGCATGACCATTGAGGAGAGGTAATAGCATTACGGTCTGCCAGTCATGAAACACTGCAAGAGATAGGCTACTGGTGCATTTCAAAAAGGAACTAAAAGTGAAGCACAGCAGAACAGGAAGCTGTGACATGAGGGAAGTGGGAATTCGACACCTAAGACACCCGCAAAAAGCTCAGTAATCCACTCAAGCTAGTTTTACATATGATAAACACTGTGTCGAAATATGAAGCTGTTCTGAGCTGCTCCATCAGCGGTACTGAGGCGTGGAATCTACCTATTTATCCATCTCTCCCTGTTTTACACATTTCTTGTGGACATCGTTGAAAATCTGATTGTGTACGTACGATAAACGATGAATATATAAATAAAGTGCCAGCACTAATGTGAAAAGCAAACAAATCCAGCAGAAACGCAAACAGGAGACAAATGCAATCCCCTCATCTCCTCTTTCAAAGTGCTACTGCTTGCACAACAAATTGCAACATAATGAAATGTTGAAATTCAGCAGTCCTTTACGCTGGTTATCCCCACGTGTACGGACAGTTCTGAGCTCAAAAGTGGATTTGAATCATTCACTGTCGGGCTTTGAATGTCCTGCACAGCTCTCAAGGATTAGTCCCAGGTATGAACGTCCCCTGCCGTACTTTAACCAGCAGCGCTCCCGCTTTATACACTGGCAACATTCTGCAATTTTCCATCGTCTTCTCTTTGAGTGATACTCCCAAAACTACTCGCCAGGCCTCGCATCAATCACTGCTGGATGGGATTTGAGCAACGGCTAGAAATAGTAAGCAGGGAAGACAGGTTGGCTCGCTCTCAGTCGCACAAACTCCTGCACAGTGACCCTGAGAGCCGCGGCGAGCAGTGTCATTAAGACAGCCTCGTTTCTGCAAATCTTTTTCTCCCATTAATTACGCTTTAACATAGGTTGCTCTAGCGTAATGTGTTGACAACACACCCACTTTTCTCCTGCCTGCTGCATTTCCCCGGAGAGAAACACAAGTAAGCTGTAATTATGGTTTATAAACTTCATCCAGGTGACATAATCGGGGCATAGCTGAGATGGCAGCGGGCTGTCATAACAGCTGCTAATAGATTTCTTGTTTTGGTTTTTTTCCTTTTTCTTTTGCATTGCTTATTTGTGCTTTGCTTCAGTCTTGTTGTATTGACAGGCCACTCTCATTCCCAGCTTCTCAGATACTTGCGCTTTTTCACTCCCCTTGGCATGTCATATAGACGCCCAAAGGACCCTTTCCTGTGCGTATGAGACGCACAAGGCCTCAAAATAACTCCAGTGTCTCCTTCATGTCAATATTGGCTGCTTATAGCAACTGCTGCAACTGATGCAGCAGAAAGAGCGACAAAGTCCCAGTGGCGTGGATGTCGGGATTGAGCGCTGGGTCACGTATGGGACTTTCGTCCAAGTGACCGACGGTTCAGGACCTGTCCGGAACCAGCAACAGATCTAAAATGTAAAAGCAACAACTGTTTCCTAAACCTTTACCAAAATCAAACTGCAACCATTTCACAATTGCGATTGTTTAGCATTGGTAACCAACCACATGTTTCGAAAGGCCATCTGACAGGAAGGCTTCCAAGTTACACGAAGACGATAAAGGATATGTAGTATAGTATGTTTGTATGAGACGTCAAGGTGCTTGACGAAATCGTCAGTATTTGACAATCAGGAATAAGAATGTGTTGTTACAGTTAAATGTCTGTTGGATGCTGCCATTGCATTCAGTTCATCCTTGCTGAAAACTTGCTCTCCACTTAATAAGGAGTTAGGGGTAATACAGGGTTTCACAGTGTTAGAAGAGAGCAAATATTGCCCAATTCTTTGCAAAAAAGGTGAAAGAAGAACAACTACTGAAGAAAAGCGTCAATATCATCCCTGTCTTTTCACTGCGAGGAACACCTTGATTGCAGTCCAACGCTCGGCAAGCCGAGGAGCCGGCTCCCAGGGGCCGTTTATAATGAGGACGCACTGTCAGTAATTAGATACACCTGACGCAGGCGTTTTCAGGAAATTTTGATTCATCCCAAAATAAAATGTCTGCGCCTGCCAACATGAAAGCAGGAAGAAAAAAAAAATCCCGCTGTCACATTGCCTCTCCTCTCATGGTGGCAATGTTTTATTTATTTATCCACATCTTAATGCTCTTGGATGAGGCGGGCTTCATTTTGTGCGAGCTGATGCATTAGCTGCCAAAGTTTCTCATCTCTTTCTCATCCCATCACGCCAAGACTCCCTTGGATGCGTGGCACAAGATAGCATCTGATTCTGGTTCTAAGACAGTGGTATATGAATTTCAAAAAAAAAAAAAAAAAAACTAAACACGCCTCAGAAAGCTGTATAAGCATGCGTGTCACATAACTGTCATGTCACGTTTCTGCAAAATGTGACAGCACAGGTGTGTATGAGAGGCATATCATCCTACGAGAATGTGGGTGTTTTCCTTTTGTGCATCCTTGATGACATTTAAGTGTATCAACTAAATGTCTGGAAATGTGGACTTGGATGGATGCACATGCAACTAATCAGCCATGTCACGCACACAACTTCATACAAGAGGTGCATGATTAATTGAATTCACTCTGACAACCACACATATGCACACAGACATGTTATTTTTTTTCTTAGCTGTTGATTAGAAAATGCTGAGTGCAAAATTTCTCACCTGTGCTGCTTGTCAGACATGCAGCTTCACTCATAAATCAGATGCTCATTAAGTTGTTAAACAACAACTTTTTTGCCTTCTGCAGGAGACATCAACGCTATTAAGCCTGATGTATGCAATACAGCGGGAGGGTGAACCATGGCGGTTTGCGCAGGCTCGTGTTATCCAATTAGGAATGGGCTTTTTCTTCATTTTTTACTCTGGTCACACTTACTTTAAAAGATTAATGCTAATAATGAAGTTAGCCTCAAGTGAGTACAAAACCTACAGATTAAAACAGCATTAATGCACTATCTGTCACCTCATAGCTTTATAGCAACACAACTATAAGCTTTGTCTAAGCACAGCTGGTATTTACATTCCCAGGGTTAGCGGTGAATCAACAATAAGCTTTAATAAATGTGTACAAGTTGATGCTGTAATAGGTCAACAAAGATGTAAAATTAGCAAGCTGAATTGCTGTAGGATGCCTTTTTTTCCCCCACTCGTACCAGAAAGAGAAACTGTTTTTATTGCTGACTGACTGAAGAGTTTTTAAAGCCGGTCCTTGAACTGTCAGTGCATCTCAGAAATGGCTATGCTACTAGCAGTCTTTCCTTTTGTGGTAATGTAACCTTTGCCTGGCTTTCAACACGAGCGGCAATCATGGGAATACAGTAAATACTAAAATACAGCATCGCATTTAGACAAGGATAAACAAGAAATAAAGCCATTTAATTGAATTTAATTTAATTAAATCAGTTCTTTAACGCAGAGATATCCAGCTGAAGTTTGCTAACGTTAGCTAACAAGCCACCATAAGGTCATACCAGAAAGAATGGAATCGAACTTGTAATTAGAAAGAGAAAGGAGATGTGATTACTTCTTTTAAAATGAGTTAGTGTTAGGTTTTTGATGGATTTACATCCAAATTATTGTAGGCTCAAGCTAAGAACAAAAACATTCATTATCTCTTTTAAATATATACAGAACACATGAGGAAATAAACATCGGGAGAGCATAACTATCTACCTGAAGCTCCTCAGTGATACAGCTCCACCTCAGCAGCTGTGTTGCGGTGGAGTACATGTCTGGCAGCAAATACGACGTTAGTTTGATCACATCATTTGATCTGGAGCATATTGTCTCCTTGCGAAAACTCAGCAGGGTTCCCTGGCCTTTTCTTGCATCACTGATGATGCAGTAAGAGAAAGTTACCTGTGAGCAAGAATCAAAACATTTCACGGTTTGCAGTTTTGAGGTGAAAATTGCTGTCAATTTTCTGACTGTGCAGCCTTGAAAGCAATGCTGCGGGGCAAATGCAATAATATTTGACCAACACAAATGAAATCCTGTAACATTTGATCATGTTGCCATGACTTTTTAATGAATCGGGATGTTGGTTTGCTATGCAATAGCCTTCCCTGATACATTAGCATGGATAGTAGTCGTTGTAGTTGTGTCAAGATGATATTGCTCATTTCTTTGTGCACTTCTTTTATTCGTGCTTTGCTTTGTGAACCCTGAAATCATGACAAAGTGACCAAACACACGGCTGCGCTCTCACGCTCACGGTAGCAGGAGGTCTAACTCAGGCTCAGCCATGCATGATTTGAAACTCATCTCAGCAGCGAAGGCTGTGGCCGAAGTTGCCCCTCTCTGCTCGACTTACTGTAGTGTTATTGCCTGAAGAAAACCTGTGGCTGTACTGCGGTTAAAATTGGGAAAAAAAACAACAACAAAACAACGTTGCTTGCCACTCTAACATGGGAGGAACTCACAAAACTGACGGATGCTGATAAAAGACAAAGACAAGAGGAGAATTTTGTGGATGCGCAGCCCTGAGTCTGATTCCCCGCCTGCACTAACTGGACGCACTATCATGAACCGCTGCATAGGAAAATACATTCCACTCCACAACAGCAACACTATCTACGGCTTTAAAATATTTATAAAGCCGAATTAAAAGCTATGTGACACACTCAAAAAAATATGAATATTCATTAGCTATAAAAGTGATGTAGTATTTATTGCAGTGCTGTTTCACTGGATTGCACTGGGCTGTGCAAGCAGTTTACTTGCCAATCTTCTTTTGATGCAATAGGACCTAGATTAGTGAATGACTTGGTGTTTTTTTTAAGGAGGAAACAACATTGTGCCATTACAGTCCTGACCTCTCTGCAAGCTGCATGTACGGCATCATACAAGTTGTGGCTATTATTTCTCCATACATGCTACTGTTGTGGCATTCCTCTGCTATTCGGCGCCCTTAAGGATTTCAGAGGGCACTGGCATGTTAACTATTGGCATTATACTCTACTGGGATATGGAGGCAAAGCAGAAAACAGAGAGGAATAATGCAGGCAAGCTGGAGCCAGGGTACTCTGCACAGTTCGATGCTGCTGCCTCAAACCGACATGAACAAGAGAAATCAATTAAACCTACTCGGTTGCTATCCAAGGGACTTCCACCATGGGAAAGGCAAGAGCGAATCAAAGTGTTTGAAAAAAAAAAACAAAAAAAAAAGAAAGTAGAAGAAGAGGAAAGTGAACTCAAGTGGCACTTTGTTGTCTTCTTTGTCAGATCAGCCGCCTCTGACCTCGAGATAACATTCATTCTCTCGCTTTTTCATCCCAGGCATGTTTAGAATTCCAGACGCTTTCCCCATCTCCTTTTTTTAACAGTGATGCAAAGCTTTCTCTCATACTGTCCTCTCAGGTCAGTAATGAGAAAAAAAGGAAAGAGCGACGAAAAACGCTTCTTACAAGAATATTCTGATGAAGCCTTAGCTTAGTTTTATCCCGGCAGCTTTAGATTCACACCATTATGTTTATATTCATACCTTAAAGCCATTCCAACAGTCACTTGGAGGTCACTGTGAGCCGCGATTCTTCTGCTCATGACCGGCACCACAATTTTGTGTTGCTGAGGAGAGAGGAACAAATAAGTTGGATTGTAAGAATTTATACAAGTTTTAAAAAAAATGTATTTAGTTTGAAAAAGTCTGGTTTTATAGCAGGAAAAAAAGTCATTCTCTTTATCGAATATGAAGCAGTCCAACTATTGTGGTAGAAGATCAGTGAAACTAGTATCCACAGCATATAATTTATTAATAGAATTTCACAGTCAGCTAAAGTACAATCTTACTCTCTAATGAAAATATATGCAGTGGCGCAGTAAATATACTTAGCAATCCTTTGGAACTCACATCCAGATTTGACTAAATAGTCAATTTTAAAGTCTATATGTGGATCCTCTAAAGATCATGAGAAAACTGTTTTGCATAACTGGCAGAGACGATGGAAAGAGAAAAGGCAATTAATGCTTTATGCATATTTAATTGAATGGGGCAGAGCTCTGTACAGTAAATACTCAGGTTAAGAGTGCACAGCATAGATTTCACAGCACCCAGAGGCCTCATTGTCTTTGATCAGACTCAAAGAGGGCAATTTTTGATCAAGGCCCACCTTGGACATTTAAATCAAACTCCTGTCAGGCTGTGAGGCTGGGAGATGGGGTGTAATCTCTACACATAGGAGAAAGTGGACACCCCTGTGAGTGTGCAAGAGTCTATTATATTGTACCATTTGAAAGCCCCCCCCCCCCTTCCCCTGATGAATATCTAGCAGTTGCTGATAGGGGAGTTATTCTGCAGAGTGGAAATTCAATTTGATAAAGAGGACCTGTCTCGTGGAGTCTTAAATGGTCAGGATGGCATAAAGATGGCAGTATAACAGACCTCGAAGGATGAATGAACAGGAATCCATAACTTTTTATTCTCTGTGTGGCTAATCTGCGGTGGAGGAAAGCGGCGTGACAGAGAAATTCCACGTGGAATTTTGAGACAAAAAACAGAAAAAAAGGCTGACGGTCTGTTGATGAAATAGTAAACATTTTAACAGCACGAGCACGAGAAGTTGTGTTCCGTCTGTAATCCTGTGTGTGCAGTTAGCTCAGTCCCCTGACAGAGCACACGTGTAAACACAGCACCCCTCCCCACCCCCACCTCCCACTCAGCCCTGCTGTAGGTTTGGCTGTGGGTGCTCGGCAGATCCCTCGGCATCATGAGAGAATAACAATGAGGGTTTTGGGAGGGATCAGTTCCCTAGCACAGAGCCATACTGGGTAGGGTTTATGTAAGACCCTGGCTTCTTGAGCTCGCTGCCAGTTTAAGATGACAAACAAATGGTACCAAGCAGGACTGACTTGCCAAGAAGGGGGGGGGGGAATACATCCCTTCATGCAACCCCTGCTGCTTCTCTCCTAACACACAATTTGACCCCCTCTGTTCATGCACAAACCTGGTTGTGTGTCATGGCCTGTGATACCAGGTCTCATGTGTATCCATGCAAGTCGGTGTGTGTTATTACGCAGTTTCCTGGCTCTGCAGCACCATCGCCCTCTTTGAAGCCACCCCCCCTTCCCTTATCCCTCCTCTTCCTCCCTGTGTTTTCCCCTTCAATGTGTTCCAATAACACAAGGCTGGGATCTGTCAAAACTCATCCTTTCTTCTGTCTCACTTGTCAACTTTTTTTAAGGTGGGCTGCAACCAAAACTCACTCAGCCCTGACGCCCCTGTGGTTCTTAAAATATCAAAACAGGAAGAGGCTGAAGTGTCGTCTTTTCAGATGATTATGCGTAATCATCAGCCCTTTCTGTTTTCACATCACGATGCAGTGTTTCTAATGATGTGAATCGCATTATAGCTGTACTACAGCTGGTTGAGGATCTTAATTATCTGTCATTAATTTTTAAGGCTTTTTAAACAGACCTAGATCTACTTAACCCATTTTGCACAAGCCCATTCATTATCTGCTCTCGTTATTACAGCAAAAAAACAAGGGCCATCGTAGCAATCATGCAAACATAGGTTGCAACTGGGGTTGCGGAACTTCTTGACTTTTTACCTGGACCACTCAGAAAAGCCAATCCAACTTAAGATGGGCATACACTGTACGGTTTTAAAAATGTTGTTCCAACTCACACTGTATAAGTAAATCAGCCACAATGTTGTAACAGTCGAAATTGTGAAATGTACCTTTAAAGTCTCACCGTGTTGGGGGGAGCAACGTCATCAGACAGCGTCTTGTTTTTGTTTGAGCTAGTTGAGCGGCGTGCAAGCTGTGAAATGGACGCATGTTGTTGAGCTCCTGTTTTGTTTTGCCCTCAACTCAAGAGTAACATTTGGTTACGTGTAGCTTCTCTTTTGTTCATGTATGATAAAATAGTAGCCATACAACCGGGCTTGATAAGGTTGATGTGGATGTTAGCAATAAAAGGTGAGCACTGTGAAAATCCTAGTAGCGGCATGGCTGTGAGTTTTTGACTCGTCGTCTACTTCAACCAAGAGACACGGACCCAAACTGTTACAATGTAAAGCCAAAGCTCACGATTTATGTGCTCACACTGTACAGTCGATCGTCAGCGATGACTTTAGTGCTCACACTGTATGTGTGAAAACGGCCTGTCAGCCCCTGCGGAACGCCCTGGCTATTGACAATTGTCAATAAAGTTTTGTTTGAAAGCTTAGTGGCAGGTTTGCTAAGCAAACTAGCAAGAATAGGCTACTAACAAAGGCAGAGGCATGCTGAATTGATTATTTGTGCTATCCTGTGTGCGGAAACCTTAAAAAAAAAAAAGAAAAAGAAAACACTTGCTAGTGTGTATGGACTCGCAGATGGCTTGGAATACATGGACAGTAACGTTATAGCTTGTCCATTTTGCAGAGAGAATTGGAGGTAAGTTAGCTACTTTTACTGTTGCCAATTTGTTGGCTAAAATAATCCATGCTCTGATTACAATAGTGCTCCTTTTTTTTTCTTGTGGTGCAGTTGCATGTCGCAAATCAGACACTCTGTTTGCCACTTCGAGCAGGCGCAGTGAGGAAAAAGGCACTGAGGTTGGTGAATCGAGTTGGTGAACCTGCTTCAACTGCGCGGGCCTGAGTTGGTCAACCAAAGTTTCTGACATGTCAGATATTCAGCCAGCTGTCTAACAGCCATTTGAGAGCAGACAATCGGCCCTCGCTCCCCCCCTGTACGCTACATGGCAAACAACGCCCGACAAAGTCGAAATTCGGCCCAACTCTAAAATGAGCCATGCAGCTCAATAATAGTGTCAAAAACAGGCTTAAATCGTACAGTGCACACCAAGCGTTAGGTTTTGGCTCACTGCAACCAAATGGTGCACCAGCTAGAAATAAAAATGGGGCCATCAGAATTTTCTGTTTTGATCAACTACAACAGGACTTTATCAGTCTGAGAAAATGAAGAGTGGCAGTTCTTGAATATATGATATAAGGAAGAAATATTGCTTACAGTGTCTTCTGACATGCTGTAGTCCAAAGCAAGGTCTCCCTATATGTCTGTATAGCACAGAAATACACCATAGATAACATTAGGATCCATTGAGAAGGCAGTAAGGGGAAAATCGATGAAAGGTGAAAATTAAATTTGGCCCAAAGAGCCTTTAGGCAAAGTGCAATCTGAAAAAACATCTTTTATTTTCCCCTGGGCGTCTGATAGGGGTGGGCAGGAGATGGACGGTAAATCTAAGCATCACGGAAAAAGGCAGAAGTATGCTATGAAGGGAAGGGAAACACCTCATCTCACTCCTAATGGGCCTCCCCTTTGATTGTCTAATTCGGTTAGGGCCATGTGTCCGTTATCGGATCATATCAAAGGTCAGAGGCGTCCTGTAGACAAATCAATCTCCCCGTCTGAGGAGGCGCAGAGGAAGCATGGATTGAGGGAGAGCCGATCCATCTAGGGGGGGCCCAGAATGGAGGTGGGTGAGGAGACTGAAAGGTGGGGGCAAGGAAAAATAATGGCATCTGCTGCTTGGAGAGAAGTGGGCGAGGAAGGCGAGATTGAACTGTTGACTTGGGGAATGCGATACACTCAGAGAGGAAAGGAGTTTACATTATTGCTTGCAAGATAAGAGCAATTCTTTGACAAGACCTGGTGCATTATGGCGTACCGGACGACCAGATAGGCGAATCACTGATATGTTCCAACAAGGGTGGTACAAGCTTGTGAGTTTCTTTCCAAAGGCAATACATGTTTGGGTGTCAGACTCAGAATGTCTGAAAGCTTCTTTGACATTCTCATTTAAAAAACCTCTCATCTCTCTGGTGGTCACCACAGCCTGACACTATTAGCTCTATGTTCTGATAGGTGTGAAGATAATCCAGTGGCTGCACATCTCCTCATGCATGGCTTCCCATATTTAATTCACTTTCATTTATACAGTTAAAGGAGATTTACAGTTACAGCCCTGCTTCTTCTTCACAAAGCTGCAACTGCTGCTAATTAAGTTATTTGACCAAAAAAACAACAAACAACTGAGCATAATTTAGCAAACAAAAATGTCAAATGTTGGCTTGTTTCAGCTGCTTAAATGTAAACATTTGCATCTTTTTGTGTTTCTTTCTATCTGTAAAATGAATATCCGTGGGTTTCTTGTCAGCAAAGCTTCTGTTTCCATTTAATCACCAAAAAGCATTGTGCGCTGGCTGAACGGAAGCAAATGTACTAAATGCATGGCCTCCGTTAACAACATTTTTGAACATTTTGAATCCAGCATTGTTTACCTCTACGCTGACATGCCAGCAGTCGTCCTCGTCGCTGCCTTTGTCGGCACATTGCTGCGTTTCATCACCTGCAGATCAGTGGAATGGTGTGAAACCATTGGCAGGAGTGTGTAGTGTAACACACGCACACTTGTGAGTGCATCAGAACAAACAAAACAGGGACCCACTCGTAAACATAGTGCTGCTCATACTAAAATCCACAAGGGCACCTTAAATAAGAGTGATAGTCTAAACAAATGGCTGATTGGCACTGGAAATACGTGCATAGAAACATGTTTTAATGAGACGTATCTTATTTGTTGTAATGAGTTGCGGCATTTAGTGGATTTTACCCATTGTTGTTATTGTAGTTTTAAGGTTATTGACAGGTATAGCCTCTTCAAATGTCAACTGCAGTCCTTTAGATTTTTTTAAGTTGTTTAACAAGCCTAAATGGTAACAGAAAAACAAAACAAAAGTGCCAGAGTAATGGAAATGGGAGTAATAATTAGGTATATGCTCCAGTCACAACAGTGAGGCATATGTTGTCTTTTGGGAGTTCTGATAAAGGTTGGACACCATCATAGTGAAACCACTATTTAGCCTTCCTCCACACACTGAATGCTTTTAATACTCCAGCCCTCTTAGAATGCCCATTAACAAATACTCATAATTAAAGCAACGATGCATAAACACAGTAGTGGTGGGCAGCGGTCCTGGGCAAAGTTTATAGTTGAGTATAAATCATCCACAGTTTAATGCCAACAAGATGTTTAATTAGCCTAAATCGTGCACAGAGAAGCACATAGAGAATGGACACAGGTTGCCCCCTGGTCTCCCTGCATTAAAAGGCAACGGCGTATTTCCTCAGTAAGATTAAAACTCACTGTGTAATAACTCACCCGAGCCTTCCCTCCAGACACCGTTGCGACGGTTCAGTGTGAGATAATGTTTGCTCAAGCAACTCTCAATGAGATTCAGCGCTCCGGTGACACCATTACTCTAAGCTCATTGCCTAGTCTGGTTGGGTGGGTCTACCCTGCCTCAGAAAAGTCGAAGCGCAGAGGCGCCAGAAGAGAGAGCACCTCTCGAGACAGATTACATGTCTGTGGACAAGCGAATACGCGTGCACTTCACCTCCGCCTCAGACAAGGGGGTTATTATCTTATTGTGTTTTTTGTGTTTTTTTTTTTTTTCTGTTCACGCTTTTGGCAGTCATGTAAAGCATCCAGGACAAGATGCTGGGGCAGGTGGACGACATGTCAGCTTACACATTTTCGCTAATTGCAGGCAGTCAGTGAAATGGAGATGATGACATGAGCCTGCAGAGGAAGTCAAAGCAGCCTAGGCTCGAGCCAAAGTGTTTTAAATGGATTACACCAGTGTGTCATTGCGATTACACGCTCCTCGCAGGGACCGCGACAAGATGAATTGTATTTTATGGCTTTACAGCAGATCTTTTTTTCTTTCTTTTCTCCTGCAAGTTGAATGCGTTTTTCCTCCTTTACTACACAACGTGGTGTGAATGTAGGATTGTTTTTGCCTTTGAACTACCTCACAAACAGTTCATCTGCCACTTTTCCAAAGGGGACATTTTCTGTTTATCTCAGAGTGAAGTTGGTGAAAGAGAAATACATACATTTTCATGCCTGTTAAATTATATTTCAGACTTATTTGGGCTTGTTTTGAACAGCTGAAACACTAGAAACTGCCCCTATTCTACAGCGAATCATAGCATTTCAAAACAAACGAGGTAGAGAAACTCAAAGGGCTTCAGAAAATAATACATATAAACTCATACAGCTCTTTATACTTGAGGTTCAATAATTCACATATTGTTTAATAATAATATCTTATCATTCCCTTCCCTTTTAGTATAACATTTTTTTACATTATACACTTTATACCATGTGTCATGAAGTTCACCGATACAAGCTGAGTTAAGAACAAGGCTTTAGTGGCCCTTAATCCCAGCTTGATCTCTAAGATGATCAATAGATATGGCAAAGGTGCATGTGTGAGCAGGCAGAAAGGGTTATGAAGGCTTCAGTTAGAGAGTGTGTGTGTGTGTGTGTGTGTGTGAGTGAGAGAGAGAGAGAGAGGTTATGGCTGGAGGAGTCTGTTAAGTAAGAAAAGGGCAGAGGGTTAAACACTCGAGAACTGCCATGACCCAGAGGAACATATGTTCACAACGTTCCCAGCAACTTTAAATTGCAGCACCCAACTACTTCCTCTCGTTCTGTGATGTACACTCTTGGTGAGACTTGACACACTGTTTTCATTGAGTGTGGTGTGGGGGTGTATTACATCTGGTATTCCATTAGTGAAAATTACTCCTTGCGCAGGCGCAGGCAGACAATGTGAGACTTGCACGACCGCATGAAGCTATTGGAGACTTCTATCAGAGGTGTGAAGTTGTACTGCTGAGTCTTCAGACAGTGCAGGAAATTGGCAGGCCTATAGAAGTGAATGGGGATAAAGTCTGCTTTAGAATATTAAGAATAGATGCATTTTTTCTCTTTTCCCACTAAATTTGATTTGTAAAGCTTTTTAAAGTTTTAACTAGGCTTTTTAAAAAATGAAACACAAAAACTTGGGTGCATTACAAGAACTTTCTTTAAGAAAAAGATCCAGTCAGTCATCCTAGCAGTGGTCATGCCACCACAACTTATGACATCATGACAGTCAATATTTAAAGTATGTGTAACTACTTCAGCACTGCATCAACACTGTTGTAATTCACTAAGAATTTGGCTGCTGTCTGTTGTTATCGATTATGTTTTCTACAAAGAGTGTTATCATAGGTGTGCTTTAGGGTTCACACACACAAACAAAAAAACAAAACAAAAGTTAAGTTTCAGTGAGAACTTTCATAAATTTTTAATTACAAAAAAGCACACATATCTAAAACAAGTAATTCTAGAGCTGATATTGTTCTTTTTGTCTGTGCTAGCTTAGTTGGTAAACAAGCTAACAGGGAACAAAAGATTTCGTGTCCTAGTAACGTTAATAGATGGCAGAAGCATTTTAAGGCAGAGACAGCTAATTTATCCATGATATTCCATCTCTGAGATGAATCTAAAATGCTTTTTCCACATTATTTCTCATGCAGCATACAACATTGTCCCATTTATTAATGCTAGCTTAGCTGAGAGGCAGGCTAACAAGGAGTTTAGTTTCTTGTAATGGTGACTGCAGGGGAGGCACAGCTAATTTATTTATCCATGATTTTCCATCAATGACTTGAATGAAAGAAAGCTTCCTCACATTACTTCTAACTCAGTCTGGCTCGCTGTAGTTTACTCTTTTAGAGTATTAAAGATCACAACTGCCTTGTTTAGGCAAAAGAACAGCCAAAACTGTGGTACAACAAATGTGCTGATGTCTTACAAAAAGTGAATGAGAGTGAATGGATGCTAAGTAAACCGTGCTCAAACCAATAATGCCCTACAAAGATACAATATAATCAATCCATGTTAAGAAAAAAAAAAAGTTTTTATCCTGTCATAATTGCCACTGGGTAAATTATACTCCCCCATGCGGCTTTCAACAGGTGTATCCCACCCTGTGCTTTCTAAAGATGTGCCAGTGCTGCTCTGAGCACTTTGTCACTTCTCAGTTGCCTTCAGAATTTAATGCTCTTACTGTGGTTTTATATAAAAAAAAAAAAACACTCTTGCTTCTCAAGCTAATCATAGCACTAGTGTCTATGAAATTTGATCGGTCTTAACAATGACCATTGTGTGCTTCTATCGAGCTTCATACTGTACAAATTAGCCTCTGCGCTAGTGGCCAGTAGGACAATGTATTCTGCTGCCTTTATCACATCTTGCCCCGGCCTACTATTAATCTTGCAGACTGTATGGGATGAATTAATGCAGCGAGGGATTTGTAGGGCTATGGATATGGATTACATTGTCTAATAGTATATTTGAATTGGTCTCTGGATGAAATTCCTGTGGACTGAGATTAAATTGGGCTGATAAGAGTCTGCTGTAATGAACCACATTATTATTGCCCTTGTCAGTCTCTTGTTCGTGGCAAAATGTTCATCTACAAGAGGTCTGCATCTCTGATTGAATTTCATAAGTGCAGTTGGTGGGGAATTGGCTAGAAAGTGATTGCCATTTTACTTAATATGCGCTCTGCAGGCTTTAACCTTTAGCTCTTTTTTTACTCTTGGTTTGTCTCCTCATTCCACAGTTACTTGTGCTAAACCGCTCAGTCAGTTCTAAACTATTCACCACTGTTTAACCATAAACTGTCCACACTGAAAAGATGAGAGGCCATGAGAAATTTAACATCCAGAAGAACTTCTCTCTCAATCTAACAGGCTGCCCACAGGGATGTTAAGACCGTAGCTGCTCTCTGTCCTCCCTCTCAGTTTTTCTACTGCATTACATCAGATTACTGTATCATAGCGCAATTTCTCTTAATGCTCCCTGCACTGTAAAATCATCACGACAGTCTTTTTATCTAATCCCGACCTAAAGTGATTTTTTTTCTTCTGCTCATAATTGAAAATTATGTTCTTAAATGACTCGTTAAGCATTGCTCATTTTCTCCCACACAATGAAAGCATTTTCCTCCCTCCTTTTTTTTTTTGTCACATTAAGGGAAGTGAATGTGTCGTGTGCATTCCAAGCTTCTAAACTCAGGACAGGCAATTTCGAAACATTCCGAGGCTGGAAAATCTGCACCTCTGGCTGCACCTGGCAAGCGCCTCCCCAATAAGTTTGTTTCCTCTCCTTTTTTTTTTTCTTTTCTTTTTTTTTTCCGTTAAGCTCTTTCGCCCGTGGTTGCACAGCGAGGACAACTGCTTGTAACTACTTGTAGTTTCTGGCAGGCCGGTGTATGCTACCAGCTATGAAGATTTCCATGCCAGAGGAGATGAGAAAATAAATTAGCATTTGGCTTCAGGCTATGCCACAACCATGGTGGAGCATCTCCAAAGAGAAACACAAGCATCCACATATACACTCGGTTATTAATAAAGTGCAGTAATGATTCACCAGTGACTCCTCCCCTTCCCTGTCACGCCACCTCTGCACCCTCATTTGCTCAAACACATGAAGAATAGGTGGTGTCATGGCATACGAGGGGAAGAAAGATCCAACATTCAACATTAAGCCTGCTCCTCGCCTCAATGAGCATATGAATTTTTTATAAACTGTCCCCGGAGGTTCATAAACATAGAGAGAGAGCGAGAAAGACTTGAGTGAGCGACAGAGACAAGCATTGGGGGTAAAGGGGCTCCCATTTTTAGGTCTTCACAAGATATTTTTCTTGCATTAGGCATGCGTGGACACCTGCTGAGGGTGAACTAACAGGGAGGTGGCAGCACTTGCAACATAGCAGCTGTAAATAAGGCTGCGTCACTTAGTGTTTTTTTCAGCGCTTAGAGCTGACCCCGGCATCCATTTGGCCCTACTTTATGATTACCATAAATGCCTGGATTGCCTACATAAAAACGTGGAGCGGAGACAAGGGCCTCCGCTTCCATTAGTGGCCGCTTTTACTGGAAGGGCGAAGTTTGTCCCCAGGGTAAGGCCAAAACTCTCACTGTCCTCTACAGTCTGTCAAATAGACTCTGTAATCAAGGACTGAGCTAAGTGGATGGCTGCACTCATGGTGATGTTCATAAAATGATTATTCATAGAGAAGCATTCCGCAGGAGAAGTGTTTTGCAGACAAAGAGATGATCCTTGAAAAAAATTAAAGCTCAATCAGTGAAAACATTTTTTACTAAATGTGGCTAAATTCTCGAGCAGCAGCCAGCCAGTCAGAGGCTGCAGAATGCTCTCATCAAACTGAATTTTAGACATTAGTGACGTTTTGCTTTCAGATGAACGAAAAGCAAAAGTATTCATTTTCGACACTGTAACTGTCCCAACATAAGACAAATGTTGCTTATGAAAACATGCATGAAAAAACTTTGTTTCGTAATGTTTAATGTAATGTCTTCTAAAGTCTCTCTCCAACAAGTTTTAAAGTAAAATTACTCTCATGTGTATCATATTTTGGCTTTGAAAAGTGGCTAGAACTCTTCCTTTCTCATCCTCATTGAAAAATTCTAATTAGCCCTTGTGCTCTGCCCACCATTGCTGCTAGCATTTACTTGATCAGTGGGAGAGCTGTGCACAACAAGATGGCTAGCAAGAGTAAACATTAGTGAAGTTTATCCATAGGCTCCATGTTTGAAACTCAGACAAAGCCTCAGGCATGGGACTCAGATAAGGTCTGATGTGTACCAAAATCAGCAACTAGCAGACATATTATAACAGTAATTGTAGCCTGTATTTGTTAGCGCGTTAGCTTGTAACTGGCAGTGGTTGACACAGCGTTAGTGGCTGTGCTAATGCAAACTGTCACTCTGTACTGATAAGTCTGTGGTTGGAGGTTTCAGGCTTCTAAAATTGGCTTTTTCAGTTTTTGTGGCGTAGCAAGTCTAGCTCGTCTAGATTTTAGGAACATGCACAGACATTGTCCTCTCCTGTAGAGGAGGGTAAAAACACCCTCGAGTGAAAAACTTTGCACAGATACAAGTCAATATAGTAAAGGTCTAATATTTTAGAGGACATAAACATAAAAATCTCTCCACTATTTTTAAGCGGAGGAGGATTTTTTTTTAAATAATGGGAAATAGTAAAAGCAATAACACAAAAGCAGGAAGCTGACTATGGTCCATTGTAATCCATGCCTCATAGATTTTTCAGGTCATTTAATCATTTGGGAGTATGAGTCCAACTCGGTTTTAATAACAGCAGCTGTGTAGAAATGTCCAGGCTGTGCAACGGGTTGCAAGGTCTTGCTGAGACAGTACATATAATAAAATTGCCTTGTCTTATTCAGGGATTTGAGTTTCAATTTGATCTCATCCCGTTTGGTCAGAGAAAGCAACTTTTCTGAAGACAAATCACAGCGAGGGGGGAAAATATGGAAATCCGAACAATAATTCAAAGGGTTGCTCTGCATACAAATTTGCAACTGGCTAAGGAAAAAAAATGCACTCAAAACGAAATCAAGTGCAGCAGCTGTTGTGGTTGTGGAATTTGCAGAAAAGTGCATTCGCCTTTTCTTTAAGTGGGGAGATAAAATTGTGAAAGCAACTCCCATAGGAATACGGGGGAAAGGAGTGCGATAATATATGCAAAGAGGGAGGTGGGGGGTCTATTATGAACAAGATGACAAAAGATCAATGTCGCCTCTGATTCCCACTGACAGTCTGAAACTAATATACTCATTAGCATTAATGCCACCGCGATATAAATTGAACAGGCTTTATTTTTAATAGTCTTGCTATAATGTCTGTGTTGGGTAAAGAATGGTTTTCTCAGAGCCGAATCCGTCATGTGTCCTTGGCATCAATGGCCAACAGCAGAGTGAAATTGAATGGCTATTATGAAAACTGTGGACGGAAAATTCTGCTATATCGTACACCTTAAGAAAGCCTTTGCTTTGTGCTGCTGTGATCTTACTTTGAAACAGGTAGATGTCAGTGCGTAGGAAGAACTTTCTGAATTAGATGAACGTAAGTGTGTAGGAAAAACTTTCTTGATAAGTAAGAAAACTGTCAGAGTTGGGGTTTCCACCACCTTTCCCATCCTGGGTGTTTTAAAAAAAAAAAAGATTAAAGGGAAAGTTCACCCCAAAATGAAAATTCTGTCATTATCTACTCACCCTCACCAGGAAGGTTGGGTAAAGTTTTTTGTTTGCTTTTTTTGTCTATAAAACACAGACGGAGTCTCACAGGTGAAAGGAGTTTTCCAGAATAACTGTAGTGAATGGTAACCAGGTTTCAAATGTAAAAATATACCAATTTGAATGATAAAATTCTTCCATACTGCTTGTCCAAAGTAATCTAAGCGTCCTGAAGCCTGAACATGCCAAGTTGTTTTGAAAAACATCAGTGTCTTTTGGAGATGACTGCAACAACTTTATCCTGTGAAACTTCAGCAATGTTAAATAAATAAAAGCCTTCACCCGACCTTCCTGGTTAAGGTGAGTAGATAGGACAGTATTTTAATTTTTGGGTGAGCTATCCCTTTAATCTTCTTTACTTTCACCCTACTTTCCACTGAGGCATCGATTTCCATGACAGTGATTAGATAATGACTGAATTTTTATTTTTAGGTGAATTATCCCTTTCAGCAACTAATGTTTAGTTAATTGCTAAATCTGAAGATTAAGTTAGTTACTTAGCTGGACCAAAACATCATTTTTTTCCAATAATGGTCCAAGTATTTTGTATGAACGAATGCACAGATACACAAAGCAAGTTTTTTTCCTGAATGAAGCTCAGTGACTGTATCTATCCAATAGAAAGTTTGAACTTGCACACCTTTTCTTGTTTGAAACACTTAGCAGCTCTGAGCTATAGTATGAGCTGTATATACATCTCTTGTCCTAACTCTCAACCAAACACACTTTATGTCTGATACCATTAATGTGTTGATGCACACATTAAAAATAAATAACATTAAAAGTATTTCTTTCAGAAAGCTAATGCGGTCAAGACTTTGTGCACCATCACCACACAACCATTTGCTCATCTTAAATCATGTAAAATACAAGATGTAGTCCAAAGGAGGGTTGGGAAGAAATACACACACACACACACACACACACACACACACACAGTGCTGGAAGGAGAAACAGCTAAGCTGCTGAGGCTGGGAAGTTTCTCTCAGCTGCTGCTAGCTACCAGCAACAACAAAGCCAGGAGCTGGGATTAAACAGTGTGTGCCACATACTCGAGCTGACTTTTAATGAGTGAATGCAATTTCCTGCATTTGTGAGATACGTGTTTGTAATATGACGGTGGGCGCATTGCATCATTAGTGGCAAAGCGTCACAATCGCGGCCAGTTCTGATGTGATGTACTGTACAGTTTACTGGCAACATTTCTAATGAGTTGCCATCATTTAAACTGGCTAAGCTTGAAGTTTTGTGACTATCTATTAATGTGATAGACATTCAAATATGATTAGGCTTATAATTAGAAACGAGGCACAGATAAGAGGGGCAAGCAGAGGATTTAGCAAAAGTGTGAATAATGAAGGTGTTTAATTGGAACATCAATACAGAAATAAAATATATATATTTTTTTTTTTTTAAAAAGTACAAAAATACTTTTACTGATATTTTTTGCCTAATTTGGCTAAATGTGACAGTCACCATACTCGGGCACAATGTTCTCAAACACAACTTAATGTTCACAGTAGCAAAGCAGTGAACAGTCCATTTTTTTTGGGAAGCTTTCCAAGCAAAATGAGAACAAGTGACCGCTCAGACCCGTAACCCTGCAGCTCTGTGTTTTGCAGAGCCAAGACAAATAGTCTATGGTTACACCTTCCGACAGAGAAAAAGCATGTCACTAGATTCCACTGCCGGTTCAGTTACATTGGACCGGCTCGCGGATCGATTCGAGCCTGCCAGCGACAATGTCTGTGTTAATGTCTCAGCTCGCCTCTGCGTTCTCCCTCACAAAGCCATTTTTGGCAGCCCCTCCCTCCAAATACATATGCATCCTCTGATTTCTCTCCTTCTATTCCGCGCAACGAGCAACAGCGAGCGCTCAAACGCTTTCATTCCCTCATTTCTCTTACTGCCAATGAATTGATCAAATATTCATCCAGCTATGCAAAGAATGCCAACTTGTAGTTTCGACTGTGACGGCTGCTAATAATAAAATGAGCAGTTGTGTAATTGTGTGCCTCCTGCTGCATCATAATCATGTGCTTGTGAGTAATAGCAGTGGTGTCCAAGTCAGCTACTTCGTACCTGAGCTTGCGCAGATGGATGTTAAGAGAAGTGGCGGAGGGAGGTGGAGAAATTAGGAACAAAAGAAAGATGGGAGATGCATGAGGGGAGACAAAAAGGCAGCAAAGAACAGAGGAAAGAATATTTTTCTGTGGGTATGAATTATTCACACGTCTCCAAGACGCAACCACATTATTGGTGCTGTTGTGCTTTTGCATCTTCAATTCTTACTTCTTTTTTCCCCCCAATTTTTCACTTGACTTGCAGTGTGACTTAATCTTTCATGGGCTGGTTATGTTTCACGACCCTGGAACAAGAAATGAAGGTCTCTGTAGGAATCGAATAGATGCAAGATTTCCTGATGAAACTTTAATTTTTACTGCACATGTACAATATTTGGGGAAAGAAAGTTAGCATGAACTGTAGTCTCTGTTAAAACCCCATGAAATTGCCTATGTGAAAATAATAATCTTAGTTTTTTGATCCATGATCACACTTGAAAAACAGCTTTAATGTTGTTGGTCGAGTCCGGTGATTGACAGGACGTGTCTTTTCACGTTGCCCTTTAATCAGCAGGTTGACATGGTGCGGCGCACCCTGATTTTCCCCCGCTATGACTGATACACGCACACGAACATAATGCAGGCTAGTTAAATATTGAACACTTGTATTTTGGGGTCTTGCATATTATCATTCATGTCCAGTTCTGTGCTACAGTTCAGACATTTTATCAATATCAAAAGCAGTAGGGAACAAGGTGAAGAAAAATCGCTGGGCCACAAAGCCTTGAGCTCTCCACTGTTGCATCCTGCAGGCTTTGTGTTCAGCACCTCAGCTGTGAGCTTCTGTTATTGGAACACAGCTGTGACAGCAGAGAGGAACTGTATGTTAGAGGACGCATTTCATGCATGTTGTCTGCTTCCATACGGCTTTGCACATTCCCATCGAAGCTACATCCATTTTGCACCTGCAACACTCAAAAATGTCCTTAAAGGCTCATGATGCCACCAGTTTTTTAATGTTAATATAGTTATACAAGTATGCACTGCATGTTTTTGAACTAATGAATATGTTGTATAAGCATAAGGTATACAATCTCAGCAGGTGGAGCTTTAATAATGGCCAACCACTTCAGCTCCTGTCATTGCCTTTAAGTGCTGCAGACGGTCTTCTAATGGGCGTGCAAAGAGAGTCCAGGCCGGCTTCTCCTCAGATGAAAGTCTTCTTGTCAAGAGGCACACATGTGAAGTACAGTAGGGCTAAACTAGTGCATCAACAGAGAATTAATTGGCAACCGTTCTGAAGTACAATTAATCATTTAAGTCAGTTTTCGAGCAAAGATGCAAAAGAGTCCCCAGTTCAAGCTGCTCAGTTATGAGGATTTGGTGCTTTGTGACTGCCATGTGGGACAGTTAACTGGATATATTTAGACAAACGCTATGTGAAGATGCCTCTTCGGACTGTGAGAGGTATGTTTCTGTATTTCCTGACATTTTAGAAACCAGTTCGTGGACCTGATAATAAGGGCCGACCGATATGTGACTTTGGGGCCGACGACAGTACCGATATCACAGAGCAAGAAAATTCCCATCTGTGATATACTGGCCATTTATCTATCTATTTGTTCAGTTTAATTCAGTAACTTTATTGGCATGTATGGTAATCAACCGTTATTGCCAAAGCATGACATTATCATAACATAACATATGACATAACACATATCTATCTATCTATCTATTGATGGACAGACAGAAATACAGACAAAAAGCAAGGCAGAATGAATGAATGAATGAATGAATGAATGAATGAAATTGGCTGAATGTGGTTATCAAATACTTGTGACCAAGATAAGTTATGGAGGCAGGACACCTCATGTTTTAGCATTTGCACATTGACACAAATATAATATGGATAATATAAGCTAACTGATCTATAAGTAAG
>JAQLOL010000016.1:9117059-9138981 GCA_029783665.1 Naso thynnoides | reverse complement strand
CGCTAGTCCCAGGCTTAACACATTTTTAAAAAATTTTTTGGCCAAGAGGAAGAGAAGGATTAATACCAATGTCATACCTGAAACTACAACCAGCAGAGGGACAGCTTTGCTTTCAAGAAGGGGAAATTGCTCGTTAAACAGTAACCAAATACCGAAACACTACCAGGAAGTTGCTGCCTTCGGCCAGGAAAGACTCTCATTCCACTTTAAAAACCAAACTAATCGCTCTGAGTCAGTTTTGTGCAGATTTAAGAACAAGATATAAGATTTTAATTAGTGAGCTTTCGAGGTGCTGGTAGGCAGATTTGGCAGATTATCTAAAATAACCATCTCCTGGCTGTAACTTGATACTAATCTTCTCATATAACTCTTGGCAAGAAAGTTAAAAAAATAAAATAAAACAAAATAATGTTCCCAAAACCAAAAACTATTCCTGAAAAGCAGTTAGCATTATTGCAGTAAAGTTTGGAGATACCATAACATCCCTTAAACTTAAGCTTTTCTTATCGCCTTTCACTTCAATCGATACTGTCCCATCTTTTATTTCAACCTGCACTCCCATAGTTTAAAGAAACTCTCAATATGTCTCATCTTTGTTCCTTTAACCACAAATCCAATTAAAAGTGTCTTTCACCTCTTCAATTTGTACCAAAACCTCTTTATAAATGAGTATTTCCTCGTTCTCTTTGCTGCAGACTTGCACCAATTTTCCCCTAGAAGGAAACAGCGAGGGATATGCTCTCGTGTTTGGAGGATTTCTCAGTGAATCACATGTTAATTGCTGCTTTATGCTCTTGCACATGAACTGAGCAATTTGCTGCTGCAACACAATGTTAGCAAATTTGCTCCTTTAAAAAGAACATCATTATTATGTTAGCCCGTCCTCAAGTTGATGATACTCGAAAATTTCAGCTTTGCAACTGACACTTAAATTTCCCTTTTCCTAATTTTTTATTTTTAATTTTTTTAAGCCCATTTGTATTTCCCCCCCTCATAATCCCATCTTTGCCGACCCCTTTACTGTCTTACATGATATCCAACTGCGTCCTCGCTGAGGTGATAAAGCTGTGGGACATCAAGCATCATCAAGGTGATGCCTGGTGTTTTCTGCAGAGCACAAACTACTGTTTAAAACGGCACGGCGACAGAGCCGAACTGACAGCTGAGACTGGCAATTACTTCCAGGTTACTGAAAAATGTCACAGCCAAAAAACAGTGGGGGATTTACCGAAGGGACCTCTGTTTAATCAGCCGCATTCACTTTGTGTTCATATTTAGATCTTCTCTCAGGGATTTTTAAGGCTGTTTTTTGTGGCAGCTATTCAAGATGTTTTTCGCCTCCAAATTTTCCTAAAGAGCTATTGATGTGCCGGCTTTGGTATTGTTTCTCAACTGAAAAGTGGAATTCATAGCAGCTTTTGTGAGTGCCATCCTTTTAAAAGTGCTTACGCAAATTGCCGAGGCAACTTTTGTGTGAAGTTTTTAAACATGCATTCACATATGTGGGCAGTGTGTGTGTCTAGAAACTGCTGTATGACGCTTGAAGCTGCCAGGCGGCTCCTGCTCGAAGTCACGATTGTTCGGAGGCGTCGACTGAAGAAGCATTCAGTTTCACTCTTCCAAGTGTTAATAAGTGGTCTGAGATGAATGTCACAAAAGGGTATTTAAATTAAAACACACAAGAAGACACAGAACTTTATGGTAATTCCCTAACATCATCTAAAGTTCTGAAGGACCATCATCCGACTGTTACCCAGTGACTCACTGCCACTCACTTGTTCACAGGACACGCGGACAAAACTCTGCAGATTTGATTATCATTCTCGCAATGATCCGAGCCACAGAGCAATTACTCGTCAGGAACTGTAATCACTCAGAGTCTAAGCATGCATTTAATTACAGGAGTATTAACAAAAAAATAATCGCTCTTGAACACCAGTCACACAGAAAGAGATTTGGCGGAGGGGACTCTGAGATGATTACTGCCCGTAAATCTAGCCATAAAATTGGGGGCTATTATGTCTCGTACTCAAATGGCTTGTTCAACAAAACTCTAATCGCATGCATAATTTTAAACAGTTCATTACTGTAGTTCATTAAGATACGAGGGGAGCTTTTCAGAATGAAGGCTTTGCGAACGGCATGACGTGAGGTGCAGAGTATTCTCTGCATTTTGCCAGCTCAGCTCTAGATGTTAAAACAAGGTAAATGATGCATTCAGTGTTAAATAAAGCCTCTGTAATCACAGTGTTGTTAGTTGTATCTTGCATCATTATGCTTGTATAGGCACAGTAATGCCACATTTTGATCTTATCTTTAATAAAACCCTTAAAACTTCAATTAAAACTGCAACGTAATTTATGCAAACATCACCCTCTGATACTGGAAGCACTGCTGCTTTGTTTCCCCGTTTTAGTTCCTCTCACCTTCTCTAAGCGATGATAACGTGTGACAACACACTGCATGGCGGGGGGGGGGCGCACAGTATGTGGCCCCTGGGAACCTTTCTGTCTCTCAAGCGGCCGGCCTCTGGCAACCGCTGACCTCGTAACGCGCGCACACTGATTCATACTAACCACCTAGCGTGTCAGCCGTAGCAGAGTAGCAACCCAGGGAGCTTGTCCGACATGCTGAGTCGACAACAAGGGGAGCTCGAGTGGCGGAGGGGACAGCCGCCTCGGGTGGGTTTTTTGCTCGCGATGTACCTACGTCACCGTGTAGTGTTGACAGGTCGGGCAGATAATACACAGAGGCTTGCGTTAAAGCATCATGTAAAGCCATGTGCAAGAGCTGCTGAGTCTAACTGACTGGACGTGTGGGGAACCAATGAGTAAGCTTGTTCTGCTTGTGTGACTGCCTTTTTTTTTTCTGGTGTGTTTATTCACATTGTTGCACTAGATGAGGAGAAATACATTTGTCAAGCTAAATTGATGTCAGTGTAAAAGGCACAACAGCTTCTTCAGCTATTCAGCTGAAAGTACAAAGTGATGCATTCATCTACAGTAAATACTGTATAGGTGAATGACAGCAAAGGAGAAAAAAGAAAGAGGGATGGATCGTGTTTGAACCTGTGATGTTGTACTGCAATGGCTCCGGAGCCACATGGGAACAATGCTCATTAACATTTAATGACATCCACATTAAAATATTTTACATTCAATCCCACACTCGGCTTTTTGGAAGGAACTCAAGCAGGAGCACGAGTGCCTGGACTATAAATAACAGCCTCCAGAAGGCGGAAAAAACAAAAGCAAAGCCTCTTCCAGCTACACGAATTGACAATGATAAGTCCACCAGCAGTCATTTGTCTTCTGTTGAAATTGGTGTTGAAGCCTCCTTCGCGTTCTTATCACACTTGGCAGTTTGTGTTATGTTCATATGCGTTATACAGTGAGTGCCCTTCTCTCTGACAGCCGGGCGGCTCCTAAGCAAGGAGCATATTTCAAAAGGAGGGTGCCCTTGTGGCAGCTGAGAGGCTTAATGTCAAGTAGGGGTACGTTCCGTAGTATTTCCCCGGAGATTACCTTTGCATGAATCAGAGGCAAATGTAGCCGCTGATTGATTAGACGAATGAAAATGTACAACCAATCATCTGTTTTTCACGATTTCTTCCAATAACACAATTTGCATTCAGCACGTTTGCACATACACTTTTATTTTTCGCAACAAAATTAAGATTCCATCCAAACACAGAATGCTCGCCGCTGCTCACACCCGGCACTCTCTTGTTTGACGTATTTTTTTGAAATGCCTCGTAACGAACCTCTTGAGCGCACCCTGTTATTATTCCGCCGCACTTCACAGAAAGTTTAAAATTACCACATGGCAGTAACTCAGCCGCAACTTTGTGTTATCTAAAACTTGGAATTATGCCTCATTCCAAATGCCTTTTGTCACATCCTAGATTAAATGACTCACTAAAACCATTCAGCTTTCAAGTGCCTTACAGCACGCAGCATTATTGTGCATTCAGGAGCGCTGATGTGATTGAACGACTAGAAACAAGAATGATGCCATTTTGTGGTTTACCATTCAGATAAAACAAAGCTTCTCATATGTAAGAAACTGCATTGACTTTAGCGATACCCAGGCACTGAAGACTTGCAATCAGTTCCTCATTAAGTAACAACTGCCCTCACTTTGCGTGAAGACCACAGGGGTGGGAGCACAAATCACTTGTCTTTCGAGCCATTTCCTGTTCTTAAAAAGCATCTGCTGGAAACTGCTGCAGTAATCACAGGGCAGTTGCTGCTTTTCCACCCTGCACACATTTAATAATAGGTAGAGTCAATACTCTTAAGTTTTCTTGGTAAAACATGGCCTTGCACAAGCTTTGTTTGATCCACAAACAATATGAAGTTATTATTATTGGAGTGAAGCTACTGAGAATACTGAGTGGGACATTTGTATTTTTTGAAAGTAGTCTGACATGTTTATCAGTAAATTAGAAGTCAGACAGAAAAATGCATTCAGACTTGCAAAGGTAAATAATTTTCTTTCGCTCCAACGAACACAAACAACACTTTTCCATTGTCAAATTCTTCGTCGCAGGTGCACAAATCCTATTCTACAAACCACAAATTCAGAAGCTCATGCTCACCTTTCTGCAACAGTTGCTGCAGTGAATACAGAGAGCAAAACACATTACCACACACCTGTATCAAAAAATGTGAAGTCATGGACAATGTTTGCACATCCAAACATCACCATGTGAATTCATGCAGTAAGAGCTGCACACCTGTAGGATATAATCTCACAAAAATACTGTTCCTCCGATATTTTATGAGCACAGAAACAGCTCAGCAACTAAAACTGCTTCAATCTGCTACAATTAGTCTCAAAAGCTGCAAATGCAGGTGACCTTTGCACTATGCAGCGGTTGGAAATATTTTTATATTAGGAAATCCTTTTGGCCAGTCGTATCTTCCGTAGGTTCATGTTAGCACTGGTCCCATGCTAAAGAAAGAGCTTCTTCCCAGCTCAGCAGAGGAGCTGGCACCTGTACTCTTTCTGGTTTGGTCACCATATTTTTGTAAACATGCAAGGTCGACTACATTGGCAAGTAAATTTAATAAAGGTGTCTTAATTCTATTAGCTACTACCTTTCACAAAGCAAGGGGAGTTAAGGAATTACACTATCATATTAGCTTGCTGGCCAGTTTTCTCTTGCTAGTTGGCGAAAGGAGTGATGTGCCATTATTTCTTTATTTATTTATTTATTTTTTTGTCCTCTAGAAAAATTATATATCCAAATGTGTCATATCATGAGAATGCACATAACATAAGATATATGTTATTTCCTGGTAAGTGTGTGATCATGGAAGTTATACAGTAATTGTCAATGTTTGTTATGTTTTCTGTTCTTCAGGGTGAGTCACAGCAATGAACATGGCCGAGTTACTCACTTACTCAGAAAATAACGTTCTCATGTTGTCGCCCACAACTCTCATGTTAAGTGCATTCTCTTGAAATGATTCTCATCTTTGAGGATGAAACATAACAGATTATGAGAAATCACTGCAGTTAATTTGAGGCTGACTAGCAGGAGACAATTAGATTAAGAGCTATTGTAATAGTATTGTGACTTTTTTTGGCTAATTTATCTTCCAGCTAGCAAGAGAAGCTAACCTAACTAAACTTTTTCATTAACTTCCCATACTTTGTTTTTGTTGTCCTTTGTTTGATCGTTCAGACGGTAATCTGTGATGGCAGATTCAGTTTTAGTTTTTGACACTTGCCACAGAAATACCCTACAAAGGAGTGCATTTGTAGAAAAATATTGCACAGGTGTCCAATTTTTATTGCATGAATTCACATAATGATATTTGGATGCGCACTTGTCATTGACTTGATGTTTTTGATGCAGGTGTGTGAATGTGTTTCGCACCGACTGTAGCAAAAATGTGACTTATGAGTTTCTGGAATCACGATTTGTAGAAAAGGACTTGTGCACCTGCAATGGAAAATCTGAAAAGGTGCAACTGCTGTTAAAAAATTTGCTCGCAACTCCTGTGACTTTTTTCTACGACTACGGGTTTGATGGGAGGTGATGGAAGGTGAGCGATCCACTACAGGACTTCATTTAGAAAATGGAGCTTTTAGAGGCAGGGAGTCCATCAGGTGCCATGCAGCTGTACTCTCATCTCCACAGGTCAAGACAGGTTGGACTCTTATTTTAAGTGATGACTCCTAGCTCACTGTCTGGCCATGGACAGTGTGCTTACATGAATCATCCCCCACATTAAAGATTATATCATTTTTTGTGATGCATTGTCTTACAAATTCTTGACAATAAACAACAGTCTTTAATAGAAAGATTTTATTTGTTTACAATTGTAAGTTGATGGAAAAACAATGTTGTGAGATACATTTGATCTGACTGGTCAGAAGGAGTGCAGTGATGTCTATGTTGGCTTGATTTCTGTCTTTGCTCATCCCTCAGTCTTGCCTTAATCTTTTTTAAAAGAATTTTCACACTTTCACATGTGTGTTTTTCCGCTCTTCTCGCTAAGCTGCCAGTCTGCAGAGTACAGAGAGAGCCAACCACCGGCTCTTAAGTATGCTTTTTAGGGACCTGCATGGCTGTTTTCATTCATCTTTTGTTTTGTTTTACTGTCAGATTTCAGTGCTGTTTTGTGAAACGATACAGTCTGTTCTTATGTACAAAATCAGCAACATAATGAGGCATCATTAGCTGGCTTGTTTTGCTTAACAATTCAGGCGGTGTTCCATTTTGTGTGGCCACCACAGGCAAAACATACAACTTAGAACGAAGAAATTGAACTACTACAAAAAATAATCAGTCAATGAGAATATGTCTGCACTAGAAAAACAGGTATGAGATGCAAGTAACAGGCATTTTGCATCACTAGAAACAACAGATCTGATAACAAAATGTGATAATGATGCTTTTAAATGACAGGCTGCAATTATTGTGCTGCTTTTAACTTTATGCTATGTGAAGTATCATCGTCGTGATAGCAGCCTCCTTTTAAAAAACCACCTACAGCATATCAGCGCCACATGCAGAGATGCAGTACAGTGGGCGAGAACGATGATAATACCCGAGGTGTGATCATACCATGTTCCTGCCAAATAAAAGTGACAGGAGGAGACAGTAATCCCTGCTCGTCCTGCTGCAGTTTTTGACTGTAATCTCAGATTAATGTCCAGGAAATGTCCTCGCGAGGTGATTGCACACCGGGGCAGATGTTGCAGCGCGTTAAGTCATGCGTTGCGCCAGAGTGAGCAGGTAGATGAATGAGTGCTCACGTTCTCTGGTGTTTCAAAATCTGCTCACCTGAGGGAGCGATGTCAGGAGGCTGTCTTGTCAGAGATAGAAGGCTTTGTCTTCTTTCCATAATCTGCTCCAAAGATTGCTTCATAGAGAAAATCATCCAGAACAGATATTTTTCTCTTTCAGTTTTGTTGTGCTACATCTGGATTTGGTTTGCAGTATTATTATAAGCCACTCCTGAACCTAAAGCAGCAGAAATGTAGGGGACTTTTTGTATGTTGTGTGTGTGCGTTTACGTGTTTTAGTTTTGAGTAGTTTTGGAGCTGAAAGTTGTGTTCTTTTTAAGGTTACTGGGTAAAAGGTATGCTAAGTAATAGCTGTGCACACTGTGCACCATTTGGAGCTGAAGATTAAATTATGGAGGAGAATTACGGTGTTTGTGGGGGACATTATGTGTTGCCTGAGACAGCACTTGTGCGTGAATGCAGTCAGCTTAAATCCATTCAAGTCATCAAAAAAATATAAACAATTTGTAGCTGTTTGGACAATTGTAACCTTTGCAGTTACGTGAGTTTTGACCAAACCCTACAAATGAGTTCTGCAAAGTTATTACACAGCTCCCAGCAAATGCAAAATACAATCAAGAAGGCAATTCTGTACAATCAGACAATTTGTAATAAACACACTCCCACCACCAAGTAAATGGGAAAAAACGTGGGTTTCTTTATTGTTTAACAAGATGCAGTTAAAAATATCCAACTCAAATTTCATAAACAACTTAAAATCCACCTCGGGTTTTCTCAGAATTTTGCTCAGTTCAGTTCATTCAGTGCAACATAAGTTGACTAAAAAATTCCACTTCAGTTTTTCCTGGTGTCTCAGCACAGTTCAGCATGGAAGCAAAGCACACTTCCATTCACAAAACACAACCCCCCAAACCAGACAGCCTCAGCGTAATAATGACTAAAGCTAAGTTAACACGGCTTTCGCAGACTCAAGGAGCTTCTGGCAGAACCCAGCTGATATCTCTCCAGTGCCGGTCAACCTGTCGGCTCCAATGCTGATGAAACTCCAGGGAGGAGGCCACAGGGAGATGGTTTTGCTGGGCTTTCTCAGATAGATCCGGCTTTGTGGTAAACGCGAAAGCAGACTTTTACACGGGGCAAGTAAGCCAGTGGTGAGCAAGTAAAGAGTGTCTTCAGCTCCTGACTGGCGTTCCCCCACCATACTGAACGATGCTGATAAAGAGGAAGAAAGATGAGGCGGGACGGGGCCAAAAGAAAACCGTATTAGTGGCTGACTGTACGGGTGGGGTGTGGAAGGTGAACCAAAACAAATGTGAGATCACAACATGACTATCAGCATCAATTATTCTAAACAACTGACTTATATCAGTTATAACATCAGATCCAAAATAAACATTTATCATTCATGCATTTTACTTGTATCATTAGTACATTCCTCAGAAATTTAGTGATTGAACCAAAATTCGCATTTTTCTAAGTGGAGAAAGAACTTTTTTCAGATTATTTTTCATTTTGCTTTTTAGATATTTTGTTTTCATTTATTTGCTCTTTTTTTGGGGGGGGGGGATTGTAACAAATAATCAGGAATACTAGACTAGCTTCCTCTGTTATGCTGAGTTAGCAGCAGAAAGGTTAAATCCTTGCAGTCGCATGGGACAATAGGAAAGCCTTGAACAGTGACTTAATGCACTCGGCTGAGGCTGCTTCACATCCCTCTAATGGATCATTTTTCACCTGGCACCTCGGCTCTCTTAAGATCAACTGAGAGGGATCAGCTTTATCGATTCCTTTCCTCTACACCAATCTGGATCAATAAGGATTCCTGCATTATAAAGCACTGAGTCCATCTCCAGTGCTGCTGCACCTCGTCCCGATCTCACTCTCGTCATTTTAAAATAGCATTATGAATAACCGTATGCTGAGTGCCTCAAGACTAGCTCCAAGTTGATGGAAGTGTTTTTTAAGCAATGCCACACTTCAGAGTTGATTCCTTCCCACCCTCTTCCAATTAAGTGTAAAATTAATGTGAAAGACTCACGATGTCCGTCTTTAGCCTCAGCTGCAGCACGTTTAATGACAATCGTTTCTGCAAGTTGTCTTCATCAACGCCCAGATCTGCTCCCTGGGTGCACATTCTGGCAGATGATTCACTAGCATGTTAATAAAGCAGTAGGAAGTCTGCGTGATTTTCTGCAGGGTGGGGGTGGGCGGTGATGGTGGGGTGCACGCGCTCCATCAGTATGCAATACATCAAAGATGCCGAGATGCCTCAAATGATGCGCTCGCTGGCGTGATCAAAACAGCGTGCTTAAAATGCAAAATCTCACCATGATGGCTTAGATGGGAAAGGAGCACTAATACAAACAACAATCCCGGTGAAAAAACAAAGGAGGGAACTTAACACGCGGAGTGGATCACCTTCAAAGGAAATACGAATATGTCATCGTTATAATGCCCCATTAGCTCCGATTCCACGTTAGGGTCCATCCATCCACTTACTGGGAAGAAAAAGATAACCCATTTCCAGTATGATCAGATATCAGGAACTGTAAGATGAAAAAGGAAGCAATTATTTATATTGCTTGTTGACACTGGCATCAGATACTTGGAAAGGTGCTTTGGTGTCAGATCTCGCTGGGTAATGTGGTGCTGGGGTGGATGGGAGAATACATTCTTCGTTTCACCCGCGGCACTTTCAGCCCCTTATTATGCGAGGCTGCGCAGGGTTGCCGGCACAGAGAGGCCCCGACGCCGCTGAGGATTATTGGCAATACGCTCCCACAAAACAGCTGTGGAAGGCAAATAATTGTCTTAAGGTGAATAACAATACAATGTTATCCCAGCAAGGGGGGGTTTAATACCAACCAAATAGGGCTTATTTCTGCAACCTATGTTTCATTTATGAGATGTTCATATGAAGCCTGTTACTCTTGGTTTTTATTCATGGCTTATGCACAAAAATGCGAGGGGGTAAAGGGATTTAGCAGCATGCGCGAGGAACTGAGCAGGGGTTGCAGGGCCACGCCAATATGCTTATAACACAGTGGTACAAGGACTCTCCCCTGAGTGAGTCTGGATTTTGTGAATGAAACCCCTCTTTATCTATTCTGCTCGGGCTGCTGATCAGTAAACGCTGCCCGGGGCGAAGCCCTCTCTGCAGCGCGAAAGATTCAGACACATTTGCAAATGAGCCTGTTTCTTTCAATCTGAGTAAGCCAAGATGTGCGGCGCCAGAGGTAAAGCATATTAGAGCGGCCTGACTTGGTCATTACTTGGTGGTAGCATGCAGCATTGCCTCGGGTTAGTAACTAAGCAGGGCAGCCGTGACATTGAGACAAAGAGCTTGTGTTTCTCACCACACCGGGCCACGCTGTGTCTGTTCGTGGCTCATGTTAGGTCAAAGTGACACAGTGTACCAATGAAAAGGAACTATCTGGCAGGCTGACCATTGGAATGAGCAGGGGATTTGCCAAATCTCTTGCCAAATGTGTTTGCTGCGACTGTAGACAGAGGCTGTTTATTGGTTGTAGCACATTTGTTTTATTCTGGCAAACAACTACTACTAATGATTACAATTTTGTCAATATTATTATGCCTGAGCGGTTTGGCTTAATTTTTTTTTTTTGGTTTTGTTTTTTTTTCCCAAAGCTTTCTTGTAAAACAGAAAAATTAGATTATTCAAAGAATAAAGGAAGACCGAACAGAGGTTGCTGCTGGTTCTAAGAGTTTTCTCTGAAATCTCCCTGTTTCGATACCGTTTGACCCCCGAACTATATTTGTACACATCAGTTTCCATTTGTCTCCACGGACACTTGTACATGTGCAACGTTTGGCATCTCTGAGTTCATCTCGCCTTATCAGCCATGCCCTGACACTCTTGTGCATTCGCTATAATTAGCACCTAATGGAGATGATGTGATTAGTGATTGCATAAATTAGCGGAGCCGTGAATCTTGGATTACCTCTTTTTTTATGGCCTCAAAATGATGTTGGTAATCAAAAAATTTTGCACAGATTTACAAGCTTAGTGTGGACAGAATCAATAGTTCATCTAGAGATAACCTGCATTATTTCACCCACCCAATATCAGAGGAGGACATTCCAAGCTGTTCCTATTTATGGGCTCCAGCCCAGCCGAGTTATACGTTCATATAACTCCATATAATAAAATAAGCAAAGACAAAATATTGTTATACATGGTATTTGTCATTGATCATCCGTGTGAACATAGCATTTAAAGCAATATCTGTGTGAGAGACTTACTGCCACAGAACAAACGCCGACTCAATGCAGTAAAACAAAGAGAGATCTTTTTTATTTCATTTATCAGCGTTCACCTGGTGCATCGAGGCCTAATCCTGTTTACACACTGAAAATCCCTGCTTCTTCTTGCTGTTTGATCTAGTTTCTGCCTTGAGCCACGCGCTCTAGTTTTGACACCCTTGTCTTACCTGCATTTCCCTTCTGTGCCAGTAAGGAAAAAGACAAGAAAAAAAAGGGTCAATTGAAGAAAATGAGGAAAATTGCAATTTAAATATTCATAAGGCTCTTTGTCTTTTCCCCTCCCATCTGTGTCAGAGGGAGATCATGCTATTCCGTCGTGGATTTTGGCAATTACCTCTCATTGTAACCTCGGCGTGTCCAAAGTCACCCGCGTGCTCTTGAGAGGCACAAGCAACCTTAACATAATTGTGAGGTTAGAGGAGGATGCCAGTAGATTGGATGCTGCTGAAGCTGACATCATTTCACTGTTGTTGAATAGCAGCCCACCCCTGCATTGTCTACTGTGAATTAATCCTAATGCCATGGCTGTACAGTCTGAAAAAGATAACGTTGTATAATTGCATGTCTCGCTCTGGCGAAATGAGCCATTGTGAATGCCAAGCAGAGGGTCGAAATGTGGGAGGGAAATCATTTTTGTTTTCTCACACCGTTTATCTCCTGATTTTGTTTTGAGCACTGTAAATGTATTACTTTTTTTTTTTTTTTTTTTACAATGTGAGCTCCTCGAATAAGTGCTATCTTTTGGACAATTTAATCTTTTTTTAAAAAAAACACGGCGAGCCCAGCTCTGTGTAGTGACAGCAGTGCCATCGGGGTCTACAGAGCTGCGACAGGATCTTGGCAAAAGGTTTCAGCTAAAGGCCAACACTCCGGCAGCACTGTCACACTATCATTTCAGTATGGACCGTAGGGAGCCCGCTCCCCAGTGTCTCTGTTCTCTGAGTGCCAATTATGCCATCCAATTGAATTATGCCCCTGAGTGGTATTATTAGCAGTTGTTGAGGGATCCAAACATTTGTATTCATTAAGGCTTGTTCACAGGAATGATTGAATGGTCGTCCCTGTCTAATTACCATGTGAAAGAAAGACAATACGGAACTAATTTAAATGTTTATTAGCTCGCTGCATTGCAAAGAAATTCCCCCTTTTAGTGCATGTTTTTCCTCTCCGCAAAACACAAAGTAATCTTGGCCTGAATGCCATTAAGTTGCACACCATCATGCTTAAAGTGGGAGCCACGGCTCAGTTTGAAGTTGTCCAACACAGAGGAGTATTCAGCTTAAAGAAGCTGTAAATCAAAGAGCCACCAACTCCTCCTTATTGGTGCTGCAGCTAATGAATTCCCCAGTACTCCCAGTACTGCATGCCACTAACTTCCAGGGTGTCTGTCCCCCAACATAAAAAACAGGCAATCAGTTATACTTGCTTCAATGTGATGTTTTTGTGAATATCAGGGGCGACAGATTGCAGTCACGGAGCACTCTTTATCAAAGCTTTCAACACCACGCTCAGTCAGGTTTTACTCATTAAAAATTCTTGTTGACACCAGATGGGAACTAGAATCACTCCAGTGCTTCAAATGTTGCCCCTTTAGAATGATCAAAAACGACTCAACATTCGTGAGCGGAAGACAATCACACCTGGAAACAGTTTTTTTAGTATGTGTCGTCCATTCTTCTCTTTGCCTGAAAGGGACAGTTCACCCCAAAGATAAAATTCAGCAATAATCCATTCACTTTAATGTGATGAAAGGTCTGGTGATGTTTTTTTTTTAGTCCACAAAACACTGCTGGAGTTTCACAGGAAAAAGGTGTTGTTGTAATCTCCCAAACAGTTGAAGCGAAAGGTGACTAAGTTCAAAAAACTACATATTAAAACCTTAAAAATTTCTCCAAACTGCTCGTCCAAAGTAATCCAAGTGTCCCAAAGCCTGACATGCTAAACTGTTTTGAAGAACAGCACTGATGCTATGTTTTTAGCCTCATTGTTCAGTGTAGCCTGTAGCTCCTGAAAGCGCTGCATTAACATCAATGTTCACTCACACCATCTGAAGTTCACACGGTTGAACAAGGAGAGCTCGAGGTGTCTGCGGACCTGTGTTTACATGCCAACAGCAGACACCGGATTTGCCCTCTAATTGATCCTGCAGGTGGGCAAGCTCTCGTTGGTCCCTCCTCATGCTGCTGTGCGAGCTTTAGAAGGTGTGCGCATGCATGCACGTAAACGCAGCTTTCATGTCTCTTGACACCTTGATTACTTTGGAGGAGCAGTATGGAGGCATTTTATAGTTAAATAACTGATTTCTTTTTTTATGTTTGACACTTGGTCACCATTCGCTTCAGTTGTTTGGGAGATGACTGCAGTGCCTTTTTCCTGTGAAAATGACTGAATTTTCATTTTTGAGTAAACTATCCCTCTAATCATGCCCTTTCTTTAGCTCTTTTTCCCGCTTCCCCACTGTGGCACAGCAGTTAAGGCTACTAGCTTGTGTCACAGAGCTCTCTCAGTGGGAGCAAGGAGCTGGCCGGCAGAGTCCATCCCTTCAGTGATCCGCCCCAGGTCTCGCATGCTCTGGTAGTTCTTCCTTTCATCCTGTGCCCACCTGGACACCATCATATCCAGCATACTATTGTTCATTGATCAGAAGTGATACTAACCAATGTAACAAAGCCAACTGCTTCCTTTCTACCTCCCTGGAAGGCAGTCGGTCATCTAAAATTGTTCACAATTAGGGAAAGGAGCCTGATATCTCTCAGAATGAATGCAGCACGCTTAGTCACAGCTCCACTACGGTGATCTAAACTCAGCTGACCTTTCTTGCTGATGTAGTTCTTTTGGATGGCACAAAAATCTCCACGCTACCCGCTAGAGAGGAGTTGTTTTTGTCTCAATGCTTTGATGTAAAACACTTCAGCGTAAAAGGAACACTGCTCACTGTCATTTTACATCCTTTTATACCCTTTGATTACAAATGAATATGGTTTCCCACATTTATACATTTTCGTAACTGTAGTCATTTATTTTGCCAGACAGCTAAAATCAAAGGTAGACAGTTGCGAGATAAGATCAATCAAGAGCCCTCTTGTTCCCCTCTCAAATTCAACTTAACAGAGCTGCTACTTTATCCATGTATAATCCCCAGCCTCATTCCTCCAGAGCAGTTCCCCTATGCGCACACACATAATAGGGTCGAGTGTCTTATGACTCAAAAATTGGTTTAGCTTGGCTTTTCCATTTAATAACCCTATGGATTGAATAGACAGTCTGCAGAGCATTTTGATTCAGCTGTCCTATACAACTTCACTCATCTTCTTTAATGGAAAAAAAGGAGTAAAAACAGCTGTCGATTAAAAGACTATATTGTCTACTTCAAAGGCTTCAAGAGAACAGCCGAGTTGGTAACCTTGCCTAGATCCAAGTTTACTTTTCACTCGTTCTTAGCTCCAAATTCAATTTATACAATTAAATGTAATCCAGTGTAGGGAGTGCAGGTTGCACACAGGGGTTTGATTAAAAATTTAACAATACCATGACAGGAAAATCGAATTAGGAACATGGCTGCCTCAGTCAATCAAGTGCTCGGCTGTGGAAACTCATCAGTGTCTTGCTAAGGGACCGTGTGTGTGTGCGGATGTGCTTGTGCGCGCATGTGTACACGACCCTGCCATCTCAGTACACTTGATAATCCACATCCTGGACAAGCGCAAACTGCAGTCTTCCAGAACACTGCAGAAGGTAATTACAAATTAGGCCAAGCCTTGGATCATGAGGCGGGCGGCATTCTCCAGTGCATCCTATCACCCCCAACTCTCCCTGGCCAAAACAGGCTTAGGCCAAGTGAACAATGACTCAGACCTCCCTACTGTGACAAAAACGCAAGCAGGCGTCCTGCACTAAGCCCGCTGGGAACTGTTGTCCTTGGTGAATGGCTTACTGGTGAATTAGCTTCAGAGGTCAGCGGTTGGGGTGCACACTGAGGAAATTCTGGGGAGGTATACATCCAAGGGAATACAGTACAGTATGTGAGGCTATATAAAACTTCAAGTCAATCAAATCCTCCTGCTGTGACTTGGCCCTGAAGAAAGAAGAATTTGACGTGACACTCTGGCATGTCTCAGAACTCTTAGGTGTGGGAATAAACGTCTATCTTCATCCAAAGATATTTCTACACAGGCAGTGGCAGCTTAGTCTCTCCAACACATAGGAAGACATCTCAGAGTGTTCTGATGATCATCATCAAGCTTCAAAACTCACGTCTAGTCCCCTGACAGGATGTACACGCGTGTATGAGCGAGACAGTGCTTGTAGCAACTTAGACAGCAAGCCTGTGATCACTCTTTTGTGAGGCAGGGAGTGTGAGGCAAGCACGCCGTTGTCACTTTGAGCGTGCCGCCGCGCGCACACGCATATGCCGCCCGTCTTCACGGTCATCGAGGCTGATGATGTGTTCAAGGTGGCACGACAGCTCGGGGATGGCGCGCCGGGCGAATGCTGAGGGGAATACCAGCCATCGAGACGTTCCAGTTCATTAAGTGTGCAAATCAGGCGACGGGGAGGGAGGAGGGGGGCAGAGATTAGAAGGGAATGGAACGGCGAGGCCAGGGCCGGACCACCTCATCTGGGAGGAGAGGGAAGAGGGGATTAGAGGGATAGAGAGGACAGAGAGGCTGTGATGGGGAGCAAAGAGGAGAGTGCAATAAAAGTAGGGATACAAAGACAGAGAGAAACTCCGATAATAGATGAGTGAAAGGATGCAAGATACAGTGAGGTAACGGTGTAGACGGTGAGCTGTATCTTCAATAGAGCAGACTCCGAGCAAACAGCTTAGCTTTGGCTGCCTCCCTCCAAGAGGATTTTTTGGAGAGCTCGTTACAGCATGAATTAACAACCGCACAGAGCAAACACGATACATTATACACTCCGCCGTGCCTTGGAAGTGATAAACAAGTCTGTATAACAGCTCGTCATGCATGTCATTTTGGCCTTGGGGGGCATCAAGAAAAAGAGAAAACCTCAGTCTCGCGTCTAACTGTTGTAACTTTTCCAACATCACGCTTTCAAATGAGTCTTTGTATGTTGATTTTTTTTTTTTTATCCCCTTCACCCTCTCTCGGTTGCCATGGCAACAGGAGTTGAGGATTTGGTAAAAGAAAAAAAAGCTTTAACAGTTGCCAACACTCGCAGACAAGTTCTTGGATCCCTTTTGCACCTTTTTTTTTTTGCAAAGTTGAGTGCATTTTTTCCTTCATCCCTCCTCACTTTTTTTTTCCCCCCAACAGTTTTTCCGGTGATGTTCAAAGAACCAGATTAGTGTGAAGAGCAGTATTGAAGCAGCAAGGGCAGGAGAGACGCCAACAATAGTGCCTGGCAATTTTTTCCCTCTCTGAAACAAGACACACTTTAATCCGCTTGTATGATTAAACTCGCACTTTGCTGCGAAACCACAGGTAATACCCTCTAATGTATTTCTTTGTACTGAATCAAATCAAGTAAATTTGCCTGAGCAGATATCCTGTAAAGAAGTAAGCTGATCAAAAATGCAAAACAGTTCTTTAAAGATTACATTCCGCCCATCTGAAATCATAAAGCATACATTTTAAGAGCTTGTGCTGTATGTCAATCATATATTTCATTCTATAATCATGTCAGGTCTGGGTGTGTCACTCAAATCTACTGTAGTTTTTTTTAAAGGTTGTACATTAATGTCTATTATTTTATTATATTATTATTCGTTATCATGACATGCTCCTATTCTTAAAATTTGAGCGCTTGACTGTCATCGTTCATATTTTGGACTGATAATAATGAGTGACTCCTCCCTGTTTTGTTAATAAGATCGTGAAACTAAATGGGCAGATTGGCTGAGTGATTTTTTTCTGGCCTAGGGAGTAGTGCGTGTGTGTATCTCTGTGTGTGTGTGTGTGTGTGTGTGTGTGTTGGGGGTGGTTTTGTGTAATAGTGCCTCTCTCTATTAGATCCCATGATGTAATCCATCTTCCGTATAATTAGCAATGAGGGGATAGAAGAGGGGAGGTGGAGGAGCTGGCATACGCTCTTATAGATGAAGGCTGTTCCCCTTTACCCTGATGGAGGATGTGTTTAATAGGTGTGTGGCATGGTGGTCTCCCAAGACAAACACAGTAGCTTTCACACAAGCCGAATGCCTTCCTATACTGTGTGAGCAATTGTGTGCCGTGCCTTTTCAAATATGCCGAGGTTTTAACATATTGGAAATAAGTGAAAGTTGGAGCGTGGGCTGCTGGGATCTGTATTGTTTGTGCATTTGTGTGAGTGAAAGGAAAAAAAAACCTAATCCTCGTATTGCTTTGTTGCTGTGAGTTCACTGTTTGCATCCTCCCGTGCCTTTGACTGGTTAAAACAATAGAGCCCAACAGATACAGAGGAAGGAAAATGTACAAATTATAAAAAACTTGACAAAAACACGTAATGAAGGCACAGTATCTTACATTTAAACAAACATAATTTCAAACATCAGAGTGTTAATGCTTCCCTTATTAGTTATTAAATAATGGACTGTCCTCTGCTGGACAAATTGTTGAATTACACCATTTTAAATCACTAGACCAAGCATTTTTTCCAGCTTTGAAAAACAGTTTTAATATTGCCGTTGACTGGAAAACCTGTACGTAGCCGATATATCAGTCGGGCACTATAATGCAGTGTATCATCAGATGCAATGCAAGATTCTTTGTCCTCTTAATTTGCACTTAATTTAACAATGGAAGACATATGCAGGCTTGAGAGAGCGAATCCAAACAATTAGTATACTTCCATATGCGTGATCAGAGTCAGGTAAGCTGGTTGCAGTCACACATACAGCATGGAAAAACCCATACATAGTGGAATAAATACACAGTAGATTAACGTAACAGAATTCATCATAGAGAATATGTGTGTAGTCAAGCTTGAGGTGAAGATGTGTTGACATTTAGGACAACCCTGCAGCTTGGTGGATACATTCTAGACTAGAAGTGGACTGAAGGTCAAAGCGACACTCGCTTTGCAAATACCGCTTTAACATCCGTGGTTGCCACTTGATTGTTTCAAGAGAGCTCTCCAACTTTCAGACTGGCACATTGCCTCGCGCTCTCTGGCGCCCAAACTCCAAGTACAGAGCGTTGGCCTGGAGGAATCAGATTTATTACCGGAGCCTGAGATTAAATAGCACACAGAGATGGAGCCAAACGACAACAAAATAAGGTTGCTTGTGAAATTTGCATTGCGATGCTTGTTTCATTTTTCCCACAAACGCCTAACAGGGAGTGCACTCCAGGTCATCTATATTTAATTTGAGTGGCCATCGCAGGATGATGAATGTAAACGAGAGTGCACTGCTGTTTGTGTTTGTGCTGCCAATAAACTTGCCCTCCCGTTTCGATTCGAACAGAGCTGCCGCCCTGCTTCATCTCCAGAAAACTACTCGTTAAAACCCAGCCACATGACCGCACGCGCACGCCCGCAATCTACATCTGCGTCCGCCAGCTTTTGTGAGCGTATGCACTATGTGTTTGTGCTTGCGCCTGCTCCAGCGAGGTACTCGTCGGGACTCATGGGAGGGGTCAAAGGGAGAGGTCGTTAATCAAGACAGACAGGAGCGACACCCTGGCGTTCCCAGGATGACGGTGTTGCTGGGAGCTGCGGGTCCCTCAGCCCAGATCCCTCTCTGATCAGAGCACCAATTAAGAAGCACTCCTCAGCAGAGGCAAGGAAGACAACCTTTTGTTCCCTGGCCTTACATCACACTCTACGAGACAGGAGCCCAGAAGCGTTTAGGTCTAACTCACTTCTGGAACAGCAGGACACGATATGTACTTTGGGTACTCTGATACATCCCAGAGAAGTAGCTCGTGCTTTACTTGTCATGAATTGCCTCATCATAATTTATGATTTGACAGATCTTAGACAGAGAACAGAAGGCATATACAAAGCACTTGTAAAGAAAAAAATCCAATTACAATTCATATTGTAAAGCAAAGACAGCTATGTAGGAGAACGTAGTTAAATAGAGCAAGAAAAAGGCAGTAATTAGTTGGCAGAGGCAAAAACTAGCGAAGTGTCATCGCTGACAATAGGAAGCGTCACTCAAGGATCTTTCCATGCTTCGACACCACTCGTCAAATTGCAGGGGCTCTATTCATCCTTGTTTTTTTTTACCTCCCCTAGACAGCACTAATGATCAATTCCAGCCCTCAGCATATTTATTCATGAGTGTATTACACCTGGTTCCTTTTTGTTGCCGATGCATTTCCTCAAGTATTATGTGACGCCTCGCCTCCTACGCTTCTGGCTCCGGTGGCATTTCTCTCTTCTCTGTCTCACTGTAGGGCTTTCTTGAACCTCACACGTGAGCGCTTTCATGTGCCCGCGCACCCCGCTTTTTGTCATTGGATAATTGGAGCTCTTTTATTTTGTTTCTCCGCCTGCCCCCACCCACTATGAGTCAGTTTTATTCTCTCTGTCATGGCGGCCATTCCAAGGAAGAGAGTGTGAAATGTGTTTGCTTGCACTGGTTTGCGCACACAAGGCATCAATACTGTATGTGTTTACTTTTGGTTTATTTCTTTAATAATTTTTTGATGCACTGCCATGTGCTGGTACATTCTTTTTCTTTAATATTTGTGCATCTTACAGTGTTCCCGGCTTACAAGTGTGTGGATATACCTGGGTTGTTTTGACTTTGGGAATTTTGATGTAGTCAAGAATTTGTGGAGTGGCATTAAAGTGCTGATTTTGAATAACTCAAAGAGTGTTTACCTGCTGATACTGATGCTAGTGCTATCAAAGCTAATTTATTTTCTTCAATTTTATCATAGTCATTACTTTAATCATTAATTGTTGCTGCTGGAGTCAGTTTTATGTGTAAGGTTACATGGGGCTCTTGCCACACAAATCTTATTAAAAGAGCAAAAATATTCAAAAGCAATGTCATTGAAGAGTTGGTTAAGTAGGCTTCCAATAAAAACAGATGTCTGAGTGCAAATTGCTGTGGCCACTCTTTTAATGTTTTGACAAAATTGAAGAAATCAAGTGCACAAAAATGCATTATAAACTAATAGTAAGAAGCTATCTGCACCTGAGCTCAAAGGTAACAGGAGAATCTTTAGTAAAAGTGCAAGAACAATGTAGAGAATTTTTTATGCTATCAAAAACATTATTACAGGTGCTATAAGACGCAGTGAGGTTGGTCCAATAACCAATCAGTGAATTACATCATCATCTGCTCCTAATAATATTGGATTGGACTGGATCGAGTCAGTTACAACTTTGGACTCGACCACAACTCATGAGTTACAATGTTCTCTGTATTTTTGCGATTAAAAGTAACACTTCTTGAATATCTTTGTTAAATAATTCTAATTATTTGTAAAACTTGTCTACCAGAAAATGTCCTTTGCCACTTTATAGAGTCACAGCATCTTCTTCAAATAGTGTTCCTTTGTCCAACTGACTTCATGTCTCAATGATGAAATTAAAAATATGCAGAAATCTTCACATTTCTAAAGCCAGCAAATCATCAAAATTGTTGCAAATTAGTTCTTTTTGACTGACTAAACAATGAATCATATAACTTTATTCAACAACAACAAGTGAACAGCTGCGCTCTTGGTTCCCAGGACTAGTTTTCAGTAAGAGTCCCCAAAGTTCACACTAAACTAAACGAAATGGGTTCATCATTACACTATTGCCTCCGCCTGGAACATTTAAAGAGTTGGTTCAAAACTAACAAAATTTGTTCAGGCAGTTGATGCTGGGATGCATATTAAAATCTCAGCATAATTAAAGTAGTTGTTTCAGATTCATTTTTATTATTCATGGCTATAGAAGGCTCTTGGGTTGTTTTGATTGATGCCATTTAGGTTAATTCAATTATGAATTATTTTTCATATGACTGTATTATTTAGTAATCGTACCGTCTCTAATTGTCAGTTAGGGGAAATATATTGAGTTATAAGCCTGAGGTCGTTTGCATTTAACTTGATGTTCTTTCGTACTTAAATACAGCTTAGTTAAATAAATTAATATTGTGTCAGAAAAATTCTAAAACAGCTTTCTATTTCAAGAACAAAAAACACATCATCAACTATTCATTCATTCTCAGAGTTATTGCGATGGCCTTCAAGTCCCCAAATAGAAGGCATTCCTTTGTCGCAACACACCACTGGCCTTATCTGTGCAATATTGCTGGATGGTGTGGGATGCAGCACATCTGTGACTCTCTGTCCTTGTTTGCTCGATTGTGTGCGTATAAACAGAGCCACTGTTTGTCTGCCTGTTTCATCTATTCACAAATGCTTCAGCGAGAGTTTCTTGTCACTACATCGCTCTTCTTCCTCATCTTTTTATCTTTTTTCTC
>JAQLOL010000016.1:9097959-9116959 GCA_029783665.1 Naso thynnoides | reverse complement strand
ACTCCATCGCTCTTCTTCCTAATCTTTTTATCTTTTTTCTCACTCTTTATTTTTTTTTTTTTTCCCTCTCCTCAGCAGACTGATGGGATGCACAATTTCAGGGCACGTTCAGGGTTTAGAGTTTCCTCCCACTGATATGATTAGGTGTCATTAGCCCGATCAGCCTGTCAGCCGAGCTCGGCAGTCAGCAAGTGAGAAAGGTCTGCGCTATTGATTGCCTCTACTTTAGAGGCCTTAACACCAATCTCTGGCCTAGAAATCCTAGAATTTAACCTTTCTTTCATGGAATCATGGCATCTGGTAGTGAGTCCACCTGAAACACTGAAGAACGGTGTGTAGACACGTCTTGATGTATGTATCCATTTATCCATCTGTGCTCTTCCGCCTAATGTCTTGCAGCCATCTCCTCTCTCAGCTATTCAGTCGCTGAAGAATATGAAGTTTTAGCTGTGGTTGTCTCGCTGGGGAAATATACGTCGACTGTCTATTGCATTACTGTTTCTAAGCTTCACATCAGGAGGTGATCAGATTCCCTGAGGTAGAATAACCAGGGGGAAATAGAAAAAGGCATGAAAGAATGCATGTGCCAGTTTATCTCTCCATGTGTGTGCCTACCTAGTTGCATGTAAGGGCTATTACTTTTCACTGAATCATATTTAAAAAGGCTTTCTTGTTATAATATGTCTTAGACACATAGGGCATCGTTTTGTGTTGTGCTTACAGCATATCTGCAAACAAACAGGCTGCTCCTGTTGCCTACCTACATATAAAAAGCATGCATATAGCAATTTGGATACTTTCTGAACAAACATAGCAGGACCAAGTGGAACTAACTTTGACTCGTGAGATTTACTTGTTAGTGCACTGGACAGGTTGGATCGTATTTTTGCAAAAACAGCTGCTGGTCAGGGATTTTCAAACACTGTGCAGTCTTTTGTTTGTGATAGATTGTGCTACAAACGAATGAAAAAAAAACACAGTCAGCATATTTTTTTCACATTGGAAAAAACAAAGATCTGTTTAGCGAGAGAGGTCAGAATCATTTAAGCTAATAGTAAAGCGACAGGTATGTAAATAACAGCCCAGTGCTACAGAGGACATCTCTAGTTACTGAACAGGCGACCTACAGAGGCAGAGTACCACGCTGGTACACATGATCGCAAAACAGCAAAACATTCGGATACATTGATTCATCCCGCGGTCCGTCAAAAGGAGCACACGCTGGTGTAATGGTGCAAACAGTGTTCTCTTGACACATATGAGGCCAGACAATACAAATTGAGGATCGCTGGTAAGGTGCATCCCTTCACGGTCACACGGCGTACTTCCAGCTTTATAATGCGGCGTGTGACAAAGCACTCATCCTCTCAAGATGGTTCCAGGGACATGGCAATGACATCTCAGTCACCAAACCTTCAGGAGGATTTGCAGCTTAAATCTGCAACTCAAAAGACTTTGGTAAGACCAGCATTCTATCAAGCTAGCATCAGAAAAAAAAAACTCCTACATACTCTTTCCAAAGTTGTCAAACAGGTTTCCTTAAGAGCCCATCAGTGTTGTTACTTACAATGTACCATTTTTGTTTACTATTTAAGGGCATTACTGCAAATATTATGACCACTTTTTGCTTAGTAGTTACTCATTCTGGCCATTCTCCCTGTTTGCACCCTGCCTGACTTTTTTGACCCCAACTTGAGGTCGATGTGCTCGCTTCTTCTCTGATAGAATATATATACCAACTAATCACAAATGAGGTCTCCAACTATTTAGTTTTGCTGAATCGGGGTAAGCACTTTATCCAGTGGCCTATGGAGGCAAGGACCAGCGATACTGAGGGAGCCCAGAGCATCTCTTCGGCGCTGAGCAGCAGCTTAACGGGCTTATAACAGAGCGGGGGAGCGAGTCAATCAGCTGCTATTGAGTGACTCTGTAATGGCCGGCCTGACCATCACACTCCCCAGAGAGCCAGTTTTGTTTTCCATTAAGACTGTCATTACACGGGGAGGCACGACACAACCTCCAAGTGAGTGTGTCTTGTGTGTGCATGCGAAAGAAAGAGAGAGGAGAATTTTTAGATGTACTTGAAACAATGTCGGGAAGATGATAATGGCCTTACATCTAACTTAAGATTTCATCAAACTGCCACTGCTTTAGTTTTCATGCCGTGCTGCTATATTAATCAACTTTCTCATGAGCCTAGAGATTTGCATTAACACTTTGTCTTCATATTAAAGAAGTAGTATGTCATTATAGAATTAGAGCTGGAGTTGGCAACATCTGGAAGTCAAGCTAGCTGTAGTATGAGACTCCTCAGAAGGTGACTTTGATGCTGCCCTTACGTTCTATTTTTGCTCCAGGTCCAGTTTTATTTTATTTGCTGTCACTCTTTGTTTTAATGTCAGTTTAAACCGATTCATTTTGAGACAGAAGGGTTGCAGGGATAGTTGCAGCGGCGTAAACTGGTCCGTCTCAACTCTACTCAAGTAAGCTGATGATGTTGCCTGCAACTCAGCTTGTCAAGTCACCAGAGGCCAGTTTTAGAACATAATGCACGTCACTTGTTTCAACAGCCAATCAGCACAGAATTACGTGCCCTGTTGCTAAGAAGTTCAGTGTAGAGCAGCCAGTAGGAAAACACACTCTTGGAAATGGCACATGATTGGCCAAAAATTCCTCGTCACGGTCCTCATCTTCAAAAGCCTGAATACAGAGTCAAGGAGAGGTGTAGCAGTCAAGTGTTCTTCTGTTCAGACTGCCTGATTTGTAATATGCTTAAAGGTTATTGTGGAATTTTTGCCCAGTAACACCTAATATAAAATGCCTACCAGTTTTAAAGACAACCACAGTTTGTATTTAAGATCAGGCTGCAGGCAGTTTCCTGCAGCAGCCAAAGGAAACTTGATGCTATCCCTGTCAGCCGGCTCACCAGCCTGGGAGAAGCAGTCATTAGTTTTAATCAAGCGCCAATCTAATTGAGAGGCCTCCCATTTTTATAAAGATAATTACTAGAAATGTCAGACTATACCGGTGCTCCCACCTCCCCTGGACCCGACCCATGAGTAGCAATAAACTACAAGGCTGGACATGTATCTTTATAAGAGGGCAGAGCCATGGCATCCACTTGACTGGAACAATTAGTCAACATTAGCTGCAGATGGCCTCCATAACAGCATTAAATGCCAGCGTGTTACTCTACATCACCCCGATTGAACCTTGATGGACCAATCATTTGATTTAAAGCGTAATAGAGTGGAATGATTGAAATATCCTCATGATTGGATTTACTGTTTATTGAGTGGTTTGTGAAAGAAAAAGAGCTTTCCAATTATGTATAATATATTGTCTTTTTGGTCAGGAGAATATCTTAGCCGCTATTTTGAATCGATGCTATCTGAATTCAAAGTGAGGGCTCTCTGCCCTCACTTTGAATACAGCCAGGCTTTTATCTGATGAAACCTAGAGGGTTGTCTGAGTAGGATGTGCCTGAATTAGAGTATATATTGTTAATAGGAAAACAACATATAGGCTAACCTTTATGCAGTTTTGGCTAACAGCCCCCTTTTTTATTAAGGATGGTAACTTTAATAATGTCAGTGATGTTGAAATTTATAAGCAGATCCGAGCTTGCTAAATATGCTTAAATTAGTTTAAGAAGATAGAGAATAAGAGAAAGAACAGATGGCAAAAATGGGAATGTGAAAGAGAGTAACTGACCTCAAAATCAAACTGAGCCTTTTGTATTTTTATATAATTTGCGTGCAAGTCTATGCAATACTGCGGTATGAACACTGGCTTGAGTAAAACTACAGTTGCAGAGCTCAGTCTCTTGACGCCCAAGCATTAACCTGTGATGGCAGTCTCATGTAAATAGGGTCAACCACAGGTTAGACGTGTACTGTGAAGCGTGTTATAGCAAGTCATCTGTATAATGGTATAAAGGGAGTTGAGATTTTCTCACAGTACAGAAAGACAAGGACATTGTGGCAATCTATAGATCATTTCTTTCTCAGGTCTGTGTTGCCATGTCATCTGTTAATATGTATCTATAAAAGTGTCTTTGCTTTTGCTGCCTTTAAATCGAACATTACTTAACATTAACAAGACATATTAAGTTGAATGGGTCTGCTCGTAGCATGCAGCTATGCTCATGGGAGGTCTTTTGAGATCCTTCACTTGAACAAAAAGCCCCTAAATTAGGTAAAATTACTCATTATGCAAATGCAATGATGAGTACTTTTATTATGCATAAGTGTCCCTTTCAGACTGTTGCATTATAATATATCACAGTTTTTCTTTTTCTGATGCATTAGCATTTACAGTAAGCGGTAATTGAATCTTTTTGCAGATCAGTGTGAAGCTAGTTTACCTTTCATACTGCTGGGCAGTTTATTCTCTAGCAGTGCATCCATTTTGGAAACTGATTATCATATTCTGTGTGTTATATCTTAACGCGATTCACTCTATTTCCCTCTTAAATGTAGTGAAGAACAAGCATGGGCACATGGGAAGCATTAAAAAATGTGTGTGTGTGTTGGGGGGGCGGAATGGGACAATTTGATGGAGAGGCTCTGCAAGAAAATTTTTCACAGAAAAGATGCGATTTACTGTATTCTGATGAATTTTAACATGTGGTTGACAATTTTATCTAGCTAGTGGATCAGTCAGGCTTTTATTTGTCAATGGGGAAACCCCTGTTACAAAAAGTCTCAGCTGCTAGATGGTTAAAAATTCATGTTACCACCAGCAGTAATTATTACTTACTTCTCAATATGTCCTTATGTCTATGTTTCGGGGGGAGCAAACATGTCAAACCAAGAGATTGCGGGCATAGAGCAGCAGTCCACAAACGTCCTATGTTGCACAGTGAGAGGTTCACAGCCAGATGTTGTCCTGGTCTTGTGACCAAAGATAGCCTGGGACAAACTTCCGACAGTGTCAGAAATTTAGAAAGACCGTTTCGCAATGTGACAGCTGCCACAACCCATGCCTACTTAACAGCTAAAAAAAATGCAGGACTGATCCACGTAATATCGGCACCTAACCCAAACAAACGGAGAGGGTTAGCATGCTAATTAATACTTACCTCGGGCACTCTCTCCGAAATTGGTATACCAAGCTGGCACCTTTTCTTCACCACGGCTGCATTCACATTCTCGTCCTCTTCCTCTGGGAGTTTATTCCTTACACATAAATGCCACTATTTCAAAGGCTCAACATACATGTATGACGCTGAGGATGTTTCATTGGCTTGCATAGTAGCCTGCGATTCAGCAGGTGTTAACATTGCACAGTTCGCTCACATCAAATTTGACATCTACCCAAGTTTATTAGAGCCACGCAGCACAGTTTGGTGTGCAGTAAATCTATAAGACTCTTAATATTGCACAGTGTGTAGCAGGCTTGAGAGGTGCTTTTTTTCTGTATATATATCGTTAGAAGTACCGGTGCTCTGTGTGACTGCTCACTCAGATCTGACAGTGTGAAATCAGTAAGGTAGCAGTGAAAATTTCAGATGCACGTCAGTAAAAGTAGAAACTAGCCAAAAATTTGAGTGCCGAAGGTAGAAGTTGGTCGGAAAAGATTGTACGACAGTGGATGAGTAAATAAACTTTTTCCTTCTATATTTTAGTCAGTACAACCACTGAGACATAAAGGACATGCACTATCTGTACACAGTGTCCCCAGAACCCAAAGTCTCATCAGCTCTTTGATGCAGCATCCCTGTCTCCTGAACTTTGACTGATCACTCTCTCTGGGCCCCAGCAGAGTGTCAAGAGAATGGATGAGGTGGCAGAGAGTGACTGACAGCTACCGGGCAGTGTCTGCTCTTCTTACAACTCCACTTCAGCCTGCCTATCTTTTAAAAGCTTGTAGAAATTGAATAATAAGTGCATTTTAAGATGCAGGCAACGTTTAGTAAAATTTCTTTGAAACATAAAGGCTCCCTGCTGCGTCCTGGAAGGCATCTTTCCTTTTCCCTTTGCAAACACAAGCAAAATAAGGCGATTTATTTAAGCTCATTTTTGGTAGGAAGCACTGTTTGGAAGTCAGAACTGTCTTTAAATGTACACCATGTTATTGAGCCTTGTCAGTTACCCATTCTGTAAGCCTGCAAGGGACATCTGTCACGAATATGGCTTTTAATTAGCAAACTACTTGACATTTTTCTGTACATGTTTACCAAGAACTCCACATATCACAGATATGGTAACAAACACAAGTGAATAGTTATGGATCTATCATATTCCCCAGCACAAGTGTTAATTTGGTCCGACCCACGCACAGGATATCAAGAAATCAATACTGCTTTGCCATGTCTGTGGCTGCGCTAGGTGGGCCTAATTGAAATGTATGAGGGAGCCTGCTAAATGATCTGTGCAGGCAAGGGAGCCGGAGTGATTGCAAACATATGGAACGGTTCCTTAGACAAGAGAAACATTTGTACAATGCTGGGAGAGAAACAGGCAGAGGAGCAAGAGAGCAGCAGTGAAGGAAAGAGGGGAGAAAGGGGGAAGGGGAAGGAGAGAAAAAGAGACAGCAGACGAGGTGGAGTGAGTCATTGCACACTTATTGCACGTGACGCTTTCTTACTGTTCATGCAACTGGACTCAGGAGAAATATTTCATGAGGCTTTGACAGCTTCCCAATGGAAAGCTCGAGTCCGTTAGAAGTGAGAGACAAAGGTAAAAAAGCTAAAAAATATTAGTCGTTTTTTTATTGCAGGAACCATTATATAGTTCTAAGAACCTCCCGTTTTATTGCATCTGCACCACAGGAAACATGAGCTATTGTAGTTCTTAGAACTTAATTTTGAGGAACTTTTTTAGCTCCACCTCCAGAGTAGGTGCTTTGCAGCACTAGTGAAACTACAGTGACAGAAGAATATGTTGATTGGTCAAGCGCAGGAGCCAATGCCAGCAACGGCCATTTTAAACACGAGCTCCTTATAATAGCGGCGTTGTTGCATTGTCTTTGAGATTAAATGGCGCTCAATGGGTAGATTCATGGTACATTATCAGCCATGTACGAGACAAAAAAAGAGTAAAACAGCAGTAGCCTTCATTTGTTATTGCTGAAAATTCTGCAAACGTTATGACTGAAGTGATGTTGGTATACGAACTGCTGGTCACCTTACGTTGCCTCACGGGGTTCCGGTTGGCGGTGCGAATGCCAACGAGAAAAAAGTCCTTAAAGGTGTTCCGTTGCCCAGGAACTCCCCAGTAGAGAGTGTCACTCAGGGAGTTCCAAACACTGTCAGCTCTGAAACGCCTATAATCAACCCATTAAAGGAATTGATGGCACAAACCTGAAACTGAGCATCCAAATTATTGACCTGCATGCCTGTCTTCGTCTTATTTGAGTGAGTATGCATCTCTTCTCCCCTCATTTCCTCCTCCTTACCTTCTTGTTTCCTCCCTCCCCTACATGTTTCTCTCCCTCTAATAAGCTATTGACATTTTGCTTAGTAATGACTGCAAGAATAATGGGTCTTGTATGGTCCAGAATGAGCAATAAGTAGAAGTGGCATTTTCTAACCTCCATAACAGGTAGACAACCAGGCTCATTCAATTCCAATTGGTCAGTTTAATTAGGCTCTCTCTTCTGGGTAAAGGGTACCATCCCCTGGCACTGCACCACACTGCCACTCCATGATGCAGAGATTAGTCAGAACCATCTTGCTCTAATGTTTTCACACAAGTGAGTCATGTCCGTTAGGAATTACACAGTGAACCACACATGCACATGCGCGCGCGCACACACACACACACGTGTACAGACGTCAGTGTTGGACGTGATTTAGAAAGGATGTCATCAGGAATTCTTTTTGGTGCCTAAGCTTACGCTACAGCAGTCTGAGCTAACAATATGTCTGATGTGATTTTAAAGTTCATTTTAGCTCGCATATTTAATTTAGTATTGTAGCTTTTTTTTTCCCTTCTGCAGCTCAAACATCAGTGGTGAAAGAACAGTTTGAAGTCCGGCTTTCAAACATCAGCTCATACTACATAAGAATTAGAAGAAAACAAACAAAAAAACATTCTTTTTCCAAGAGGTTCTCCAGCCCTTACACCGTTTTCTAACTAGTACAGTTTGACAGCTGAGTGGCAATAATGTGTCTTTACAAAGATGCCTTGAGGCTGCAAACAAAGCTCGAGACATGCTTGCGGCCGAAGCGAGGCTCATGTGCAAGTGTCAAGTGTGCTCATATAACTCTGAAGTTATCTACACCTTGCACGTTGCTTTATAAATGAGAGCAGATTTGGACATACAAGTGCAATCAAACCATTTTTTCCCTTTTTTGCATTACGTTTGGCAAGAAAAAAGGTCAAATAATTAGTTGTCATATGCATCCTTGAGTAAAGATGAAACAAATGTAACACAATCACATGTTTGCCAATCTTTCTCTTAAAAAGCACTTGAAAATTTCAGAGAAGAGGCCTTAACACAAGGATACCCCAAAAGAGCATGTATTATTCATGTTGTCAAAGTATTGACAGGAGCAGCTCTGGTGAGCACCGAGTTAAAGTCAGGACAAAAAAAAAGGTGGAACCTGGGGACAAAATAGTAATGGATAGAAATTAAAGGTTCTAAAATGAAAGATCTCAGTTCAAATGCTATGAATGCAGTGCAGGCTTTTATGCTTTACATTACCTGACCTTTAGCTTTTATGCTAATGTTTGGCATTTCACATGTTCACCATCTTAAGAGCAAGAAATTAAATATAGGACAACATACTGATGTAAAAGAGTTGAGTGACAGGCAGAATGGATTTGGTTGGCACTGCTTAAATTTCTTTTATATGCATAAATGCATGGGTGTTACATTTCCTGCTGTTATATCTCCAGTTTGTCTTTCTCATTCACCCTGCCACTACAGACTGGTAAGTGTTTTGGAGCGGGCCTGATCCAGCCGAGTGTGTACAGATGTGGTAATCCATTTGTTTAAATACATCTGACATGTTCATTAAGCTGCTAAGCCACACACCCTCACATTTTTCCCTTTTCTCTCTCAATCCTTCTACCAAAAGCTGCTTTTTCTTACCGCATTGAGACGGTAATTACCATGCAGTCAAATGAGAGGATGGCAAGCAGAAACACAGCGCTTGTCTATGGCTGTCTGCCAGCTAAGCTACTTAGACTGTGGAGCACACAGCGCCCAGACAGTGCAGGCCAGAGTGGGGCTGTATAATTCTGGCTTTCCCAAGTTAATAAAAATCATCTCCGAGTCTGAGGATTTTTGAGTGAACATGATAAAGCATGTTGACATTTTTGTCAGTAGATATGCTTGAGTTGTTGGTCAATAAAACACAACAAACTAAGCGAAAGAAAAATGCTATTTTAATAATTATAGAAAAAAACAAGACATGGCACAGCCGACTGGGCCTCCCTCAGGGAGATGATGGCTCTTTCATCTGATACACAGAGCTCAGAGCATCGTGTACCACCAGCACCACTCTTGACACACACAAGTCAAAGAAATGAGACAGACCTCATACCAGACTGTGCCATTTTCATGAATTCAGAAAAGAAAATCAAAGGTTCCCCACCATCTTTCCACTCCAGGAGCGTTAGAGACCCTCTGCCTGCTTGCCCGCCTGCTTTTCAGGCACTTCGCTGCCAACTTGGCACAATACCCGCCAACTACATTGGTGTGGGCAGTGAGCCATCTCTGCCAGCTCCGTGATTGCCATGATCCGGGTCGGCAAGAGTATTACATGGCCACCTGGAAAGAGGCGAACACCTGGACGGAGCTTAGCGCCCGGCTCAGCCATAATACGGGTCTTTTCGCTGCCAGTATATACAAACTTCCCTCCTCTCCCTCATATGGTGCACACAAGTGATTAGGCATTGTGTGGGCCCGCTGTTGGTCGACAGTAGGTAACATTTTGCAAAAATCAAACTGCATTCAGCCTGTTCATAGGCCAGCTGAAAGTAATGGCAGATGCCAAATGACGCATTGTGGGAAATGGCAGGTGATCTACTCTGTAAGGATGAAGGACTTCCTGCAAAGTTACTTAAATTATCAGTAGTGCCTTGTATAGTACGTTAGCCTGAGGAGGGATTTATTATGTAGCTCTTTACTTATGTCGAATTTCGGTGCACACTGTGGCCACTTTGCTGCAATTTAGGAAAAGGAGGTGAGCTTAGATTTACATGAGGCAAAGTTTGCAGTCCTGCTTCTATACTCTGATTTCTTTCTTTCTTTCATTTATCATGTTCAGACGAAACAGAATTTTTATTCTGTTGCCTTTAAATATATAATAGCTTTCCAAGAATCAGACCCTTCTTGTTCTTCTTTCCTCCATACTCAGTTTTCCTCTTTTTGTGTAATAAATCACTCAGCTTTTTATTCTGCACTCAAAGCGCCGTGAAAATCAGTTATGTGCTCGCCAATGAATTTTCATGACAGCAGTGTCATCCGACATGGTGCCAAAATGATCCTCTTGACCTCTGTCACTAAATTTCATCGTCTGTGATCAAATTCACGATTTATATTCCCCCTTTCTGTATTGTTATTTTTGCAGAGGCTTAACCTGTGTTTCCTTATTGGTGGCGCTTAGCTCAGAAAGGGAGGATCCATTTGCCACATTGTTCAAATAAATCTGCCCTTCTGTCCACTGAGATAGCCGACTGGTTAAATCCATGTGTAGTCTCGCTGGATTATGACTGGATTATACTTTATTCCTCCTGGGCTTTAGCAATTTGTACTCTCTTTTTACTTTTCAATTGTCTTTAGCAAGTAGATAAACTCCAAATAAAATACACTTAAACGTGATTACTTTCTTGCTCAGTCTTTTTCTAACATAAATGTCATCGGTTATGAGAGTTTTCCACATAGGCCTATTCAGTATTGACATATATTGATCTTATTTTTTGAGCTGCACTTTTCGGGGTTCTTAGGAGGTTTCACCAATTGGATGTAGCAAACTCATTGACTTGCAGCATTAGCCACCACAAGCCCCATTTGAGACCAAATTAAACTTTATTGCCAACTGGCCTCCAGCATGTGCTGCATAACGCATAAACCATGTTGATTCCACCATGACTTTGTCCACATTTTTTCTCTCTCTTTTCATTACTCAGTGCAAAACACATCACACACAAGCTTACAAGGAAGACAACAACTGCCCACCACCATGTTTGTTTATTTTTTTTCTGGAAGCGCAATTTTCTGTAAGTTTCCACAGCCCTAGAATTCTGTTCAGTTTAAACATGTGTAGTCCCTGTGATCATCTAGTGTTTGTTCTTAGATTAAAGAGTTAGAGATGAGCCAAAAAATGAATTTGTCAAATCAAGATTTACCCTGAAAAACTGGCTAACATTAATCATATTTTGCTATCAAATTTACCCTTGCTTTCCATATAAAACCTCCACTGCAGGACATGAACCCTCAAACATATTGCCAGAAGATAGGTGTTTTCCTCTATTGGAGCATACTTTATTTATATCACATAATTCACTTCAAAAAACCTATTCATCTTCTTGAGTGAACCAGTATTCATTAAATATTGTTCCCCTTCAGTAAGTTCAAGAGTCACAACCCACAAACAGCGGGATATAACATCATGCCTCAGAGAGCTCGAAGAGGTAAGACGTCTGACTTTTTGTGATCTTGACAATGGATGTGGCTGGGGGCCAGCCAATCCAGACAGCTCCCTCTCTCTCTCTTAGAGGTGTTCGGCAAAGCCCGGGGTTCCCAGCTAGTCCTCCTGAATTATCACGGCCATTGTGCATGTTGAGAGAATGGACAGAGGTTTGCATTGTGTTTGAACACAGATGCTCAGGGGTGATAGTGACGGTCACAGGAGAGCGACGGCACATACGACACAATGGCAACAACTGGGAAAGGTTACGTAAACAAGTCGAAGTGCTGATAAAAAAAACCCAAAAAACAATAACACTCCACAACAAATGAGGTGGGAATAACTGTGACAGAGTTAACCATACCTCAGAATATGTGCTAATTACCAGTCCTGTGGGTGGTTGTTAGTGGGGAATGTCCACTGCTTATGTGTGCTTATATAAGCAATCAATGGCTTTAATTAGACTATTAGGTGGGATTCAGTCCCAGCAGACCCCTTCCAAGCCTTGAGCAGCCTAGTTGTTTACCTTCCTGATTGCTGAAAGCTCAGCACATCGGGAGGATTGGAGTATTGTAACTACTGAGACCATGGTTGGCTGTTTGGCTTTACACACAGAGCAGAGGCTATGTCTGACTCAAGGCAACTGTTAGCATGATATCAACTGGCATAGCTTCAGCTAGATTTTTACCGATGTTAGCATCATAACTCGAGGAATGGCACTGTGTCCATGCTGGCTGGCCAGTCGGACAAGTTGGGCATCACTTTGGCCCAACTGATTGAAATAGCTGAACAACCGCTGAATGGGTTGCCTTGACATTTTATACATTCCTCTTTTATCCTCAGCCTATGAAGCCGATTGACTTCGACAATTCTTTTGGGCCTCTGTAAGGTCAACACATTTGTTTATGAGTCAAAAAATCTCAACAACAGTTGAATGGATTGCTATTAAAATGGAAACAGAAAGGCCAGAGGAGGATTTGTATTACCAACAATTTTTGACTGATGCCACCAGCAGGTCAGAACTTTAACCTGTGAAACCAGTAAAATATCTTGACAGAAGTGTCATGATCACGGATGATAAATCCTTACACCTTTTTCTCAAGCCATACCAGGCAGTTGATGTTAGTGCTTCAAATGTAGTTTTTGAATTTGGTACATGAGGTTCATCATGTCTTTGATCCTGTGTCACCCTCTTGTTTATGATCAAACACATGCAAAACTAACGGTATTTTCACGAGCCTCAGTTATTCATTATGTGTAGTGCAAATTATTCTACCTGCTAATCAGCATTTTATTGTAATTGTGTGCATGTTAGCATGCTGATGCTAACATTAATTTAAAAGGCTGCTGTGCCTAATTACATCCCCACAGAGCTGCTAGTATGGCTGCTGACTCTAAAACTAGGCTAGTTCTAATATGACCAGCAACAATATAACAGGTATCAATAATAAAACCATAAAGCTAAATCTCTATTCATTTATTCATGTTCCTGATAAGCCTCTCCAATATTATGGCAGCATTATGTTTCAGATAGTGCACCTCTGCTTTTCTGTTCTTTTATTCTGCAAAATTCTGTCTTAACAATCTCCTGAATTTTGCTCCATTTTTCCCCCCCAATTTCTTTTTGAGGTGCAGCATAGCCGAGGTGTCCTTTTCCCTGAACTGCTATAGCCGCCCCGTAGATCCAATAACACTGCGTTTACTGAGCAAAAATGCTGAAAAAACATGATGGCACTTTCCCATCTTCATATTCAATATTCCACATCAGGCAGATTCAATGACCCTTCAGAAGTGAAACGCTGTGAAATAGGAAACGCTAATGCTGGTATAATATCCACTGCCTTTTATCTTGAAGAGTTTGAGTTTTATATATGCAATGAGGGTCACATGAAGAGGAGTTTTCAGCGCTAGCTTTTATCCTAGAAGGAGATACAGAGGTATGTGGAGAGAAAGACAGACAGAAGTGATGCAGGACAGGTAATGAAGGGGGAAGAGGCGGGAGTAATGGAGGAGGGGGGTATTAGGCTGATTTCATATGAGACAAAGGCAGAGAGCGACACAGAGAGTTCCAGTTGAAGGAGCAAATGAGAGAGAGATAGCGAGAGCGGGGAGGTGGAGGGAAGGGGAGCACTGTTATAACTTCATGCATGTTTAAGCAGAGAGGTAACATGAGTTTGAATGCCCACAGGATGAGGGTACCAGAGCTGATGCCAGGTGCAATGCATCATATGGGTGGAGGAGGGATGGTGCAGCAAAGTCACATTGGGGGCTATTTTAAATGACAATAAAAGCAAAAATGCTAAATATTTTTAAAACATTTGACTTATTTATCGAAGAAAAATTAGATTTTTTTTGGCTTTTTCTTGCTACGTAAAAGTGAGAGTTTGTCATGTTAATCTATTTTAACTTTTTTTTTAACAATTTTAGCCACTTCAGCAGCATAGCTTTATTAATGGGGTGTCCATCAGTCACTAGTCAGCCACTATTGTCCTGACTTGAAATATCTCAAAAACATGGACTAGATTTTCAATTTTGATCTCCTGTGATTTTTCTTTTAACTTTCCCTCATGGCATCATGACGTTGAAATTTGTGGTTTGGAGTGAAATGTCCTAACAACTCAAAATATACAGAGTATTTGGCGCATACATTTATTTTGATATGCATTCCTGTCAGGACGAAATCCGTAATGTCAGCGTTTCAGCATCTCCAGTGTCATCATCAGATCTGTTTTTTATTAAACGGCTAATCATTTGCTTTATGAGCAAATAACAGAAAAACTAATGCCATTATGTTTAGGGCTAACTCGTAAACGTTAGCATGCTAAGAAACTAAGCTAAGATGGTCAACATGGTTAGCATTGACACTGTGGTTGTTTTCAAAACTGGCTACTTCATACATACTGCATACCTTATGTACTACATACTGCACATACTGCATACTAAAGGAACGATCAGTATGCCATCTGTTCACACTGTAGTGAACAGGTAGATTGTCCAGAATGTATTTTGCACAAAGCAGCAAAGAGTGAGGTTACTTTTTTTTTTTTTCGATAAACTTTATCAATTAATGTCTAGCCGGGTTTTGGTTTGCATTGCAGTGCATTGCATTGTGGGAAACAGTGGGCGAGGCAGACTGGTATTATGTATACTGGAGACTTTGAATCAGTATACATTTTTTGCAATTGCAATACATTTGCAAATTTTTGACACACTGCAGATTAGAACAGCTTGTGAGTGTGTGTGTGTGTGTGAGTGTGTGGAAAGCCTGAGAGAAAGCAAGTAACACTGCAGTGTAGTATGAATCTTTTAGGGTTTTCATGTTCAAAAATTAAGCAACTTGAAGTCACTTTGACCTCTGAGGATTTGCTCGGGCATAATTCACTATTTTCTCATATTTCAGAGCGGAGTCAAAAAGACTTTATCATTTCTTTACCATTGAACTGATTGATCCCGAAAATAATTAATAGATCAATGCTGACAATAATACCTGGTTGCAGTGCTAACACATACAATTACACACCTTGGTTATACAATTTAGATTTACAGAATGCTCAAGATAACTATATTGTGCGCTGTGCCCATACCGTTCTGTCCTTCACTATCTCTCATTGTCGTACACACACTTGCACACAGACTCCTCTCGTCTCACCAGGGAAAATATCCACTGTCAGTGCGAAAAATGGAGTGGAACAGATGGCATCAGAATGATTGAAACCACCTACAATGGTTCCCACAACTTCCCTATCTTTCCGCCCCACTCTTGCTCATGCTGACGACTTCTCTCTCCACACCCCCTCCCTGTTCCCGCACTCCTGCCTAACTACACCCATCGTCTGGATGCATCATCCCGGCCATTTCAATGCCATCCAGGCTCACAGGCCTTGCCAAAGAGGCTCAGGCTCACTGGAAGCCCCATGGTGCTACACAAAGTCAGCCAAGAGGAGAAAAAGAGGAGGGAAGAGTACAAGGAGGAGGAGAAGGGTGGAGAATGAGGACGCAAAGGTTCTGGTGTTTTCCCTCAACCACTTAGCTGTGTTATTTTTAGCCCATCACACATTTGCTTGAAAATATCAGCGGATTTGTACCTGAGTACACTGAATCACTGCCTCACGTGCTCAAATGTCAAATCCTGACACAAACATGCACACATATTTGCATGATCTTTTGCTTTTCAAGCAGCCACCTCATACATTTTCCGAACTATTTCCCCTTCACTTATTTTCCTCTTTTCACCCCCTCCTTGCCCCACCTTGCCTCGTCACACCTCCCCAACACCAGACACCGATTGCTGAGCGCCAGTCATGTAAATGAGATAGTTAGCAGATCAAAGGCATGCAGATATTTTTAATAGCAGTAGAGGTGTTGATTAGTGTCAGAGAAGAACAGACAAGGCAAAGTGCAGGCAGCCTCTATAACACCCCAATGCTTTAGGGCATATGTTGTGTGTGTGAGTGTTGACGCGTGTGTTTATGAGGGAAAGACAAAGCAAGCAAGGAATTGTGCATCTGTGTGTGCACACTCTGTGATAGTCTGTTCATCTGTGATACTTCGAGTGTGTATGCCATCAAAGAGTGTGTACCTTCCCTGCGGGAGAACATCGTTAATGCATAATACATAGCTCCATATTTCCGACTATAACAGCAATAATGTTGGCAGCGCTGACTTTATGAAGAGGAGATCAGGTGTAGGAGAAAGTGATTACAGGGCATAAACACTGTTACTGATATTGCTTATTGTGAGAAGTAACTGGCATCAAGATGACAGGAGCTGGAGAAGCCGAAGAAGAATGCCGGCAAAATGTTAATCAATTGCTTCACTGCGGTGATTGTTAGTAGTTAAAGCAGAGTCGCACAGATAACGAGTCGTTCTGATGCATCAAATTGAAGCTCAAATCCGGCTAAGTGTCGGACATGGAGGCATTAAGGTTCTGAATGTGTTTGCAGTCGTTACACTGCAGTATATGACGACGATCTGGCTCGGCCGTGTTTACATGTATATGCAATTTACATCAGCAAAGGAGATTTATTAATATTATTGCTCAAAAGTCTTCTCCCATGTGCAAGTGTGGAGTTAATTCCATTTGAGCTCGACATAAAGAAATGTGTGCAGCATTTAAGTTAGACCTCCAAGGCTTTGTTTTTTTAATATATACATTTTTTTGCATCACAGTTACGCAACACATGCTATTTGTCTTTCAGAATTCATTCTGAGCGAGATGTGACCCCGGCTCGCTGTCTTTATCTCAATCTAAATTTAATCCAACCTTTAGATAAGGTCTTGGAATAAATAAATAGCAGTTCAAAGCTGGCATATCAGTGGCTCTTCATTCTGTGTCCAGGGGCTTGCCCGCGTGCTTTTGCCCGTGTCAGAATTTTCATCTCCCCGTTCTCCCCAGCTGCTTCCCCTCGCATGGCGCTCTCCCTCTCACTCACACAGATGGCAGCGGGGTCGAAGCACTTTAATGAATTTTCAAAGGAGCTGCATTGGCAATATTAAAAGGAGCTCCCAAACTTGAGCGCGTCTGACACCGGAGTCACACGCATGCGCAAAATGACAAGAGCATGCACATATAAAAGGCAGGACTCACGCTCTCTAATACGCATAAGAGGATGCAAACACATACAATAAATACCGCACACACACACACACAGAAACACCAATATTAATTTCTTACAAACCAACAACACCCACAAACACAGAGAGAAAATACCCCATCCACACACCAGTGGACAGTCTTAATTAACTGTATTAGAATGACAGGCACCCTCTGGAGGGTCAAAGGTCAATTTTAATGATGAGCCTACATATGGCAGCCACCGTGTTGCCTTGCAAGGGAAACGAGCACCACTTCTGCTGATCCATCTGTCCCGTGGTAATGACTGCACCTGGCCTCGCACGGGCCAACGCACACAGGTACCGCTGCTTTCAGAAGTGGCTCGGCGCACAGAGAGAAACACAATTAAAAAGCAATAAGCGCGCTTGCATCTCGCCGCCACATTGTTTACTCATTATGTCTAATTATCTATTTGAGTCAGAGATTTAAAAGACTCCTTTGCAGTGGCTTTTTCGACAGTCAGTGTGAGCGTTTAAGGTGCAATGAGGCCATAAGTGACTGTGATCTTGGACCTGATGGATTTCAATTGGAAGTGCCGTCGATTGTCAGGCGTGTCTTCGTGACCTATGTTAATGGTTTTCTTGTTGCGAGAGGCCAATGTTTGGGAACCTGATTTGTGAGTTAAGAGCTAAGTGTCAAATATCATTACAGCCTCTCTGCTTTTGCTTCTGCTACTCACTCCAGAGCCCTGGAGGAAGCACTCCAATACAAGCCTCTTTTAGCTGGCCTTGATCGCGCCAGTCGACATACGACTGCCTGTCGGCCTCCCCCAAGCTTCACAAGAGGCTGATATGAAGGGCCAAGCCAGTGCTGCGCTGCTAGAGGCATCAAGGCTATTGCCTGCCCCTCTTTTTATTTCTTCCTTTCTATTCAGTCCCTCCGTCTACTTCTCCCCAGGCAAGAGTGTCTTTATCCCGCCTCTATGTAGCTGAACTCAGGGTCAGAACGCAGCATAGAGCCCATGGGTCTCTGATCTCCCCAACTTCTGATCACTCATCAAGGTCTGCCAGGCAGAATTCTTTAAAAAGCTGCATTTGAAAAGGTTCCTTAAATCCCCTCAGTGCTTTTTTTTTTCCAACACAAGAGGGTGGGCAAGGCCCCCAGGAAGATATCAGACCATGGTTGCTTTTGATTCAGCTGTTCTTTAAAAAAAAAAAAAAAAAAAAAAATCTATTCAAGCTCTAATACCTAAGCAGATGGCATTAGTGTATAAACATATTAACTGTTTTAATATTCTACAGAACTATCAATGACAAATGTTCTGAGTTTGAGCAAAAAGTTTCCACACAAATAAAAGCTTTTATATTCAGATTCAGAAAGCTGATTGAGCTCTTCTGTCATCACTGAATGTGACTCTGGCTTCAGAGAAAAAAAACAAACAAAACAGACGACTGAAGGTGTGGTGATTGAGATATACAGAGCAGTGGCTCATTGCTTTTGTTTTCAAACAGCAGACAGCTGCAACAGCAACACAACATCTGCTGCAGTGCTAACGTAAGCATACCTTGTTCCCTTACTGTCATGCCTGAGCGGCCTTAAAACTGGACAGCGTCGATTTGATGACTGCCTGATAAAGTTTGGAGTTTCTACAACCGCGCTCGCTCAATCAGCCTGTCACTCACAAACTAATTATTCACACCTCGACTTGAAGAGAGATTAAAAACAAGCAAGCAATATATTTTTCTCCTCAAAAAACAGCCTCAGATCTGGAGCCAATCTGGCTTCTTGTCTGACTTGTGTAAACTTTTAGATACTTCTGCAGTCTGTGTGAGCCCAGGCCATCTGTAGCCTCTGTCAGTGCT
>JAQLOL010000016.1:9076691-9097859 GCA_029783665.1 Naso thynnoides | reverse complement strand
TCTAATTCTTTGTTGCAACAGATAAAAAAAAAAAAAAAGAAGTAATGTTTATATCAGCTCAGATGGAAGGGTGAAAGCTCTCTCAGTATCACTGATAACATGGCAGCACTGTTCTCTCTTCTGCAATGTCTGTTTCACACCCTCTCCCTCTTCTCCCCGCACCAAGGCCTTTTTGCAGCGAGCTGGAGCTTGGCCAGCCGGAGCCATTCTGACCCATTACGTGGTACTGTAAAAAAACAGCTGCTCCCATTCCGCACTGGTGAATAGGTTAAATGGTGACACAAGGAACAGGGCCCTTTTTTTCATGGTCTAAATTGACAGACAACAGGCGCTGGAGGTTCCGCTGATACGTCTCGGCTGCCTTCCAGGTCTGTTGCTTTTCATTTCCAATTAGCGGCCACTCAGTCCTGCAGCCATTTTAGAGACAGGATTCCCTCTCTCTCTCTAATGCTTTGACTTTCTCCCTCTGTGTGTGTGTGTGTGTGTGTGCGTGTGCGTGTCTATGTTCAGTGATGCATTTATATGCCACTGAAAAACAAAAGGTAGAAAAAGCCAAAACAGTCCCAAAAAAATGGCTGAAGAAGTGATTAATGAATGTAAAGAGCACTGCAGAGCTACAGAAAACAGAATTTGAGTGAGTGAACGTGTCCAGTTGTAGTTATGGTTGTTTTCACCCATCTTGAATGCAGGCTGCTCTACCAGTGATACTACATGTCATTGTCCTCTGTCAACATCAGCCACTTAGGTCACATTTTCCCCAAAATAGCTTTACCTATGAGATATTGTGTTTGTTTACATTTTGTCCACATCCAATTAACTTTACAGGAAGTACCAGAAAATGTGTGACAACGTTAGTTAAAAAGAACGTCTGTGTCACAATCCTTTTACAGTATCACGCTAATATTCGAACTAGAAAGACTGCACATGTAAGGAACTATTTTCCCAGGCGTAATAATTTTCATCTCAAAGGCTCCCTATACTCTATACCTATACCTATACTCAGCAAGTTTTACATGCACTATAATGTTTCTATACCCTGTTTAAATACGAATGGCAGTGAATGGGGTTTAAAAATGCAGATCTACTAAAGTATACACATGGCTGAATTTTAACTACATTAGTTGAAGATAGGGGCGATCCATTATAATGGTTAGAAGTCAAACAAAGACTGATATGGTTCTTTAAAGTTATCTTTGAGTGGCTTTCTTTTTGCTTTTTAAAGATAAAACTGCCGACAAGAAGATACATTTTGCAGTGCAGAAAAAGATTTGTGTATTTCAATTTAAACATTTACACACAGTCAATACCAGCATTCTGTTTATGGGCTGTAAGCGCACTTCTAAATCAAGTGTCTACCAGCATATTGAGCTATGCATGCATAGAATATCACACTGAACCATAAATATATAAATTTACAGTCAGTTTCTCTACTAAAATACAAAAGAAGTGCCTTGAAAAAGATCCTCGTAGATTTTTAGAGAAAGAGATACTAGGAATGAAAAAAAGATAAGAGCTACTTAAGATACTTATCAAGACGCGGAATAATACAGCCTTTTCTTTTCCCTCAACTGACCTCAGAGCTAAATTTTCCATCAGTCCCCCAACTCAGTGGAGTTGAAAAATGGAGTGTTGGATGAAGGTAGTTGCAAACGGAATATGTATTAGAAAGGTTTATGACAGAATCATCAAGCCACTAGTAATGATTAACATATCTGTCAAGGCTTCACAGATATACTGGTGATCATTTGTGCTATAGGGGATAAGAAACATAATTTTTATCGACATTTAAAACCAGATTGAAAGATGTTAAATTATTTCTCAGGGAATTATTGGAGTGATATTTCAAGATTTGCTATCATTGCACGAAAGAGTGGCAAATTAGAGCAGAATTTTTGTTATAAGTCACTGACCCTTACATTGTACCAGTCTAAAATCATCGATTTAAGTACAAAAGGAGTACAGCAGGGGTGCAACAGAGGTAATTTGGATCTATCAGCAGGTGTAGCTGGCCATCAGTAGCGAAACAAACCAGCTCCCCTGACTCCTGTAAAATGCAATGTTGTCCCCGCCATGGTGCACCGACTGTTACTGTTAGTGATGAATGAGGAAAGTCAAGACCGGCTGTGTCAAAAAGAATCCCCCTTGAGGAAACTGATGTCCTTGTCCAAAAGCTGCAGAGTCTCAGAGGACTGATTATACAGCACTGCAAATATCCCACCAAGGGCAGATGATGTCTCTGTAAGTTTAATCAAAAAATTGTGGGCAAAATGTGTTTTCTCTCACCATGTTTTCTTCATAAGTCAACATCTTTATGGTAAAGAGCCACGAGTACATTCTGCAAGTACCAAATGTGTTGATACATTTAATAAGTGGAGATATTAAACAGACTGCATGAACTTGTAGTTGTTTTAGTCCAGTACAGACTAAAGAAGTGTTGGGTATTGTCAAGAACCTCACAATGTAATTCAATTAAAATTTCTGGAGTCAGGATTCAATTCAATACACATTCTCTAGATTAAATTAAATTAGATTAGCATTTATTTGTCTACCTTAGGAGAAAATTTGTCGCAGGCATTCAAGTGACTCTATTGGTATGGCAGCATGCATTCAAGTCAAAAACACAAAAGTCATTCATATAATGACAAAAAATAGATTAAACGTACTGTGTCACACAAACACACTCATATATAACCAAACCAAACATGTACATATATGAATACATACATACATACATGAACATAAACATATTGTACATAAATGACATCCAATTAGATGTTAAACCAATTTGCTTTGTTACTGATTCCTATTCCTTCCTCATACCTTCTGATATTAACATTAAGGTGTGCATTATTTGTATTGGTTTAGAACAAACTGACCCCAAGGTCAATTTGTCGTAGTCTGTTGTAGGCACTGACTATAAATCATCACTAGCCACACTGTCACCATTTGTTGAGTAAACAAGAGATGTTTGATTAAGTGGGTCCTCCGTACAATGCGACTCACACTACAATGGTATCACAATGCTGCCACAGGAGTGCGTTTCATTGCAATGGAAATAATCAATTTTCATGATTTTCTGAATTGAAAATGAATATATAAAAAATACACCGCAATGCACTGGTGAATTGATTTTTTCTACCCAGCCTTAGACTAAGGTTCCCATTTTCTGTCATCTCAGTTCATTAGCTGGACACGTCCAACTTGTACATAGTTCGAGATCTAATTACCTTGGTAGCAATCAATGTGAACCATATTATTGTGGTAAAACATTTAATGTCCTCTGAACTAGGGACATTCCATTCTATTGCTTTCCCAACCTTTTTCATGAGATACCATGGTGAAAGTGACAAAAAGAAGAAAAAAAATGGACAAATAAAACTGCCGCTTCACATACAATAAGAGGCGACTTTAATGGTCGTAAACTCAACAAGTTGCTCGTTACTCATCCTGGCACAGCCTTTTCTGCCTTCTAGCAACAGCTAGTCAAAGCAAAACTTCACCAAAAAAAATTGAGTCCTTGCCTTCACTGAAACCCACGTCTGAGCAGAGACATGCTCGCTATGTCGCATCACAGAGGCTTTTTGTAATTCCCCCCAGCACTGACCACTCCAAACATCCCCAAATCCCTCTTGTCAATAGAGAAAAGACAACACGGGGAACAGACTCCCAGCTTTTCTTTTGCCTTGTCAAAAGTTTCCATATCGTGTTGTGGGTTCTGCACAGCATAACTAAGACCCTGGAAGCAGCTTATCTGCTTAAAACAGGAGGGTGAGAGAGGGTGAAAAAAGTGTCCCCGTCTTCCATCTTTTTCCTGGTTCACAGAGTGGATTTATTGAAGCCACCAGAGCTTTGGTTTCTCCCTCTAGATTCCCCCACCACCATTCCTGCTAGGCTAATCCACTTAGGCCCAATGCTACCTTCACTTCTTTTGATTGGTCAGGCTTCCAAATTTCCACCGTAGGACTCTGAAAATCAATAATCTTTCCTGCATGCAAAAAGTCGCTCTTTTTGGAGACACAAAATGTTATTAGACACTTGAAGTGAGAAATACAGAATTGTTGAGAGTTTGAACTTCGTAGATTTGTTCAGTGTAGGTCTTTCTTGACAAAAGAGAATTTTAAGTTACTATTTTTGAGGTAATTCTCCATTCACAGGTATTAACAATTAATGCCAGAATGCATCACATTTATAATTTTGCTCCCTTCCATTTGTACTGTTGTCTGCCATTGCCATCTTCCTTTAAGTGTCTCGGCCTCTCGCTGTCTCTCTTTGCCAAACAACACTGATGCTAATGTCACTGAAACCCCAGGTGCTTCTAGTGCCTCTTGAAATCTGACATCAGTCCCTGCCAACCCCTCCCCTGGGTCCAATTTTCCCGGTATGAAGCTTCAAGGTCCTCAGCTGAGTTCTCTGTTTAGAAACAACAGCAGCAGCGAGTGTGAATGTGTGTCAGACAGAATGGTAATGAGTGTCCCAAAGACTGAACCCCAGTCTTTCCTCCTCCTCTTCCTGGAAATAGATTTGTTCTCACCTGCAAAACAGATACTGTAATCGCACCCCCACCCATCGTTGATCCTCTTGGGATTTGTCGCATGCACACCAAAAATGTAAATGAACACAGGGAGGGATACATCACTGGTGATAAATCATATCACTGGCAAATTCTGCTTAGCAACACAACAAGACTGTACTGCAAGCAATGGCAACTCACAATTAGCCCCAACGCTCTTATTTCCTGCACACTACACCCAGTTAGTGTCACTTCACTCTATTTTCTTGTTTTATTGCACATTAACAAGAAGCAAAACTGTACTTTAGAAGGGTACATTCGGAGAGGGACCACTTTAATTGCGAAAAAAAAAGCAACTGTAATGGAAATGCAGTATATTTCTCAGGCTGTCATACAGTTGGTACAGGCAAGTGGAGGAAAGTGCAGGTCTTATAATATCTCTTTCTATAAATCTTTAGATATGAATGTCAGGTAGCAGTGACACAGTGAAAATGTGGGTAAATGCTGCCTTTTTCCTGTACAGTGCTGGTTCATTGTATGTGCCGGGCCAACCTAAGGTCTTTTTTTGGTAGTTCGGTACTATCATTTTATTATGCTGTTGGAATCTCGGTTGTGGGCTGTCAAACTAACAAGCTTTGGGAAATGTAGCAAAGGTCGAAGCACATAGAGTGAGAGATATCTGAGGGCTACTAAATTGCCTCAGAGACATATGGAGAGAGGGAAACACCTTGGTGTAGCAAGCACATTTGTGTCGGCGCTTATGTTACACAGGTGCAAAAAAAGGCGAAGACTACCTTGGTTTTCTGCTTACATCCTCTCTGCCTCAACCGCAAAATCTTAAAACACTGACAAATATTAATGCGAGTTGTGCAAACTTTGCATCCTCAGGGGAGACTATCTCAGACGTTTCATGTCCCTCGCTTAATAAATGATGTCCCCCTCTTGACAGAGACTATTCTTAACCCCCAGTCTGTGCAATGTTGGGGCATCATCATTTTTCAGGGGAGCTTGTGACAGCCTCAGCCTGCATTGAGGTTTAGTTCACTGTTATTGTAATTTGCTGACATTTCTTTTCTCTCTTTCTCTGCCTCTCCCCCCACCCCTTCCCCTGTTCCCTCTTTTCCCTGAATGGCCTGATTACAGATGTGACCAACTATTCCACACTAGGTAAGACTCATTTCATTTTTCACAGCGCTGTTCTCAAGAGTGAGAGCCATGTTTGAGTTGTCATGTGTCTTTGGGAGTGATGTGAATGCATAAATATGGAGGGGAGTGAGTTGGTGGGGGGAGTAGGGAGCGGAGTCGAAGCGGCACCAAGATGCTGCTGTTTGCTCAGTAAGGTATGCAATGCTCTGCAATCCTCACCCATTCCATTCTCCCACATGTGTGTGCATGAGAATACACAATGGTGACTCCTTTCTGGCAAGCGGATTGTGTGCTCTGCGCCTTCAATTTGAATTTTATTCAAATGAGAATCAAATGGCCCAGATTGTTCAAAGAATACGCCGGCAGTGTTGACTTAAACAAGCATAGCGCGGATGGTGTCTGTTTCCACAGTGTGGTGAGTGTGTGGAAATATCTCATACGTTAAGCTGTGAAGTCTTCCGCTGTCCTCCAACTGCTCATGTCAACATGAAACCCCCGGTACTGTGAACACTGGCAGTGTCACAGCCTTGGATGTCCTGTTCTCAGGAGATAACTCCACAAAGCTCTCTAAGGGACCTTTTGATCTTGTCCAACTTTATACCTTTTTATGGTTAAGTGCAATTTATTCTGCAGTGTATGCTAGCTAAAAAGATATATAAGGCAGTTTTAGACCAGCTGTTTGGTCCAAATCTACAAGCAGTTTGCTCAAAACTTTGGTCAAAGATTGCTGTTCCATACCCAGTTATAGACCAAGAGGTCGAGAGAAACAAGTTTGTCTGAGATGAGCTGAACTGTAACGTGCGTCTGTGCAAGCAGCTCATGATCCATTCACATCTTGAATTTCTAATGAAATAAAACCTAAAAGATAAAATGCCTCAAAAAAGGGAATAACATTCAATCCTGACGAGACACATGAAACTTTTTTATCGAGTTAGGGGGTTGAGTAGTGTTATCCCTCTAATACTTCAAGATTTACACCTGTCACATGAAGGATTACACATGCAAACCACAGATTGTATCAACATTAAACAAGCTGGATGGAGGACCAGCAGGCTTAGTGAAAAGAGAAACATTTGAACTCTGGTAGAAAACAAACAATCCCAGTGTGAAATGGATCCTAGCTGTTGAATGCCAAGACGAGTGGAGCATCCCATGCTCTGTTTCTAGAGACACTCAGCAGGCTACAGGAGTGTGATAGAGGTCAACTGCATGATTGAATCCACCTTAGCAGGGCCTCAGACCAGGACAGCAGGACCTCCCAACACTACCCATGGCTCTGAGCATCTGTTCATGAGGGCTAAATCAATCATTTCTTCTCTCAAGTGGAGCAACTGCATTAGACAAATGAACAAACTGGCATACCTTAAAGTTACTCAACCTTGGCTACTGATTTGTCTAAATAACATAGTTGTTCTCGATGCACTTGACTTTTTTGTATTTGGACAGTTTTTGGGAGACTGCCACCTCATTGTGTAATTGAAAATCCAGCGCCATGCCCATACACTCGCACAGTTTGCCAACCCGGCAGAGCATCTGCAAGCAGTTCTGGTGCGGCTCTCAACTCTTTGAGGCAGGCACTGGCTGACTGCTCGGAAACAGAAAACCCCTGGCTAGCTGAGAATAATAAGTACCCATGGGAAGCTGCCAGATGGACATTTACTGTGAGCCTAGCTGGAGAGGGAGAAATCTGTCAAACATCACACTCGGCATCTGTGGGGGAGCAGCGCAGGTTCACGTCCACTATGTCGGATAAGAGGAGTGCTCTTTGTCAAAACTAAAAGCTGTTAGATTTTTAACATATCACATCTAGTTGATGCATTTACCTCCTTTCAAGGTCAGCAATTTAAAGCCACCTGTTACAGTGAAAGCTTTAAATAATGCCTAGATAATGGATGCTCGGATGGATCATATGATAGCGGCTGCTGCAGACACAGCCAGTAAGTGCTATGGAATAGCCTTCTTCATTTAATTCAAATTTGATGCCTATTTCCAGGCATTCAGTAGCTGCTAATTAACACAAAACTCAATTTGCCGTCAGACTCTGCTGTGCTGCTGATGTGAGAAATTGGATAAAGATCTGAATTTATGTTTTGCACTTTGTGTGGACTTTTTCAGATGCCTCCTTCTGAAAAGTTTCTCTTATCTGTCCCTTTAAATTTAAGTACAGGCCATTGCGTCTGTCCCGTCACAGAATAATTCAAAGTCAAAAGCATGTTTCTGCCCTAATCCTTGAAGCCCAGTCTTTTGACTTGGGGTGTTTTTTTATAGACTCTTCAATACAAAAGCTATAAGCGGGGAATTACAATTGGCTCATTATGCTCTCGGAAGCTCAAGGGCTTCAGAGCTGGTAAGGAGAGGGAGAATAAGAGTGAAAAAGAGCACAAAGAGTTCAACCCAGTATCGTCAGCAATGAAATAAGACCTTGGTTCTCTTAGACAAGCTGTGCACCAGTTATTATTGCATTATGTCTGGCAGCCCTCCTCTCAGACAGGAACTGAGCCACACTTCAGTGATATGACACTGGCAGGGAAGAGGGTGATTGCTGGCTGCTTAGTTAAGCAAATACCATTACACTGTTGAAGTCTAAAAGTAGATCTCTGCTTGGTGAAAAAATGATTAAAGGCCAGCCCGGACAGTATCCAAAGCTCTGGAAGCTTTGTAATACTCAGGAGTGGGCTCCTCTGAAATGGTTTATTCATCTCTCGGAGGACAAGAACGATGCTATTCATGGATAATACAACACTTCCAAGAAGCCATCTGTGTTTGTCGTGCCCTGGAAAAATGCAGTTATTTACTGTTTTAAATACCAAGAACAAAAAATTAGAGTTAGAATCATAAGGTTTTTAATCATTATGTGTATTATTTTTATGCTATAGCAGTGTTGTCCTTCTGATCTCTAAAAAATGAATGCCCAAGTCGAAGGTGTATAAAGCAGAATAAATTCAAAGCAGTCATCTTGTTTCACCGCCCCATTCTTGCCAACCGTCCAGATTTTCACTGCCCTCTCCCGTCCTCTTCCCAGTTTCCCAATTTTCCTGTATTTCTCTTGATTTATTTTTATGTCACCAAACCTGTTTTCAACACGGTAAAGGTACAGCGAGTATAAGCTTTGACTCTTAAAGCCTACTGTTTCCACCCAGATAAGTATACAGATCCACCAGGCGCATCATGTGATGCTGAAAGAGTGCTACGAACTTTCAGCCCATTAGAAGAAAACTCGAGTGAAGAAGAAAAAGTGGTTGTCCTGTCCTCATGCTCAATCATGAAATGCCATGCTGATCTCTCCGTTGAACATGGGAGTCACAGTGACGTGAATCAATATCGGGAGACTGCAAGCAATCACTGTTCATGTGTTGATATATGTGATGTCAGTGGTGTGTAACGTCTATGAGGGGGAGGGTAATGGGTATAATGAATGTGTACTGTGTATACTTGTTTATCCCGAAGAGTCATGCACGTTCATACCAGAGAGGCAAATTAATGTCTTGCGGTATAATTATTATTAATTTTGTTACATTGTTAAAAATGCAGAAGCAAACAGCTTTGCCATCAGAAAATCCTCCCGTTTTTTGAAGTCTCAAGGTTGGAAAGTAGACACAGCCCTCTTCGTTTGGTTTGTATCAAAAGCAAGAGAGCAGTCACAACCCCAAACCATTAGAGAACAACTATAGCTTGTTCCTGTGGCGGGTCTTAATGTGAAGAGCTTTCTTTCTCTTAGCTGTGCCCTCTCGGGTAACAGGCCATTTCGCTAATGGTGAGTTTCTGAAGCATATGTCAAAAGCCTGGAGGCATTATGAAAAACTCTTGAGGGAGCTTAAAGTTGCTGTATGTCGTCCGCCCCCCCGCCGCCTCACATTTTTAAAACTTAAAGACCAACTACTACGACTGCTGTGGAAGTTATAAGAAATGTGATTGAAAGGTTGTTAGCGTGACACAGTCTTCATTGTACAATAATTAGACTTGATTGACAGATTCACAAGTGTTCTCTTTTATACCGGCATCTAAGAAAACAGCCTACATTGTGCAATGTTCGCCTAGCCTGTCACTCCTCGCCTTGCCTCGTCTTGCAATTTCGGGTATTTTCATAATAATCACTCATCATGGCAGATGACTGCACATGCTACACACATAGAGATGTTTTAAGGACAACGAGTGGCAGCAATTTACCCAGCACACAGGTTTGTGTACACTTGGACGCCCATATCCCTGCAGGTGAAGCTGGGCTGCTGTTATGAACAGATGGCTTATCTTTAACTTTATCAGTGGCGGCGGTGTCACCAGCAGACGCGATAAGTTGCTACAGTGCCTGGGGAGAGCGGCATCCATCAGTAGCTAACAGCATATGGTGAAGTCACATTAAGGTGTCCTTCTCTCTTTCCCTGCCTTCCTCTTCTGTGCGCGGTTCTGCAGCCAAGCATCAGATGCTCACTTCACAGGACAAAGTGTGTGTGTTTGGAGTGTGTGCTGAGGGGCCAGTGGGCGCCCAATTTGAGATCCTGTGCTTCATGTTTTATCTGTTTTTGTTTTCGAAGCTTTGCAGCTCCCCTACCCACCTATCTATCTACCTACCTATCTACTGTATATGCCTGTTCTTTGCTTTCCCTTTCTTTGTTTGTTGTTTGTTTGTGTCTTTAAGGAGATCCGAAGAGCTAAACATGGCTGTTGCCGGGCATGGCGAAATAAAAAAAGTGTTGGTTTTTTTTTCCCATTTGGAGAGAAATCACGAGGCAATGTGAGCAACTATGTCTGTGTCAAGAATGTGTTGTTTTTCCTCTCTCTCCCACTAATAACAACCTCTATTGCCATACCAACCTAACCACCCCAGCAAGGCGCACTCTCCCAACATTGGAAGGAAAGCTTGTTTACCAGATCCTCCATGTGTTGCATTCCTACATTAAGCTGAATGTCAATCAAAGCTTTGTTTGCTTGAGTAAGTGTCTCAGTTTTTCACGGACCGACATGACAGCGTGGTGTTGGACACGAATCAGACACGCTACAAAAATTAAATTCACTCCTTGTGTGCAACTGGGAGTTGATGTGCTCATGATCAAAAGCTTCTCTCTTGAGGCACATATTTGTATGTTCTGTCATTAACACACTAGACTAAATGTATTATGGGACGCAATGTTGATGCTTTAAATAAAAAGCCTTCATTTGTATAGGGGTCACCAACTTAGGTTGGTGCCATTTCTAGACACTCGCTACATTTGCTCTTATTCAGAATCATTATTTTTCAGCAAGTACTGAGTATTGTGTTGTAATAACCCTTCAGGGCTTGGGAAATTTACTCTCTTTTGCTTTCAGCTCTGACATCCTTTTTATGCAAAGTTTGAACTCTTGTGTGAAACCTCCGATACATCACAGCATGCATCCCTACCGAGCTCCTCTGGCCTTCCCTTTTCCATTGTTATTCCCATGTTGACATCTCTCTAATATGCAACGTTAATTAGCCTGCTCTTCAAAAATATAATTTTCTATTGTGTATTGGGGTTTGGTCATTAAATGAACAAAGGCAGTCAAACGACTGACACAATAGGCTCAGTTAATTAACAGCGCAGCCACAACAAAACTTGGTTGAAGAACAATCAAGGAATCTACTCGATTCTGCATCATCCTATTATCTCATAATGACGAGACAATCTGTGCTAACAGCACGTTTCTCACGTACAGAAATGTGTTGTTTTGTTGTTACAGTCTTTTTTTGAAATCACTTTGATGCAATGTTCCAGAAAAAAAGCCATTTCATTTTTAGGGTAGTTGCACTGAGTATGCGCATATACTATTGTTTTAATCTACAGCAGAGATCTGCTGATATGCCTGCGGCCCACAAATGTTTGCACTGTCAAGCCTAAAATTTCTTGTATACCCAATGAAATCTGTTGGGATATTAGTCGAAGTCATGTGGTCTCCTCTGAGACAGCAGCATCTGGCCCAAGTTGGCTCAAGCGTCCTGCTTCCATTTTGGCTGAACATTTGAGAATGATGAAGACCACTGGAAAGAATCCACGGCCTTGCTCCTCTGAAGGTTGAATGTCAGAGGTCGTCGGGTGGCCAACCCATCTGCCAGCCTGGCATTGCAACATACAGTACCGGCTGGATGTTAGTAATCGAGTGGCATGTTTCATGGGTGCCTAAGCAGAGACCGACTGTGTTAACAGCCGTTCAGATGTATTAACTGCATCTACATCATAGTGAAGGATTCCAATGGAATATGATATTGTCACTGGTTTAATTAATAATGTTTTGACAGGTGCAAAGTGACAGTAGTTAATTTGTTTTATGGGCTTTCAAGGTATCTAATGCAAAGGCATATGCTTAATAGTCTACATGAATATCACAGTTATTGCAACTTGTCATTGCTAAATGTTGAGGTTTCCCATTGGATGGAAGTACCCTGACATATACAGTACCTTCAAATTAGGTATGGACTTGAAAGTAAAGGCTTGTTCATGATCATGGCAGGTATAAACTATTGTTATTGATCCACCGATTGCCTAAAACACAGTTTTGACCAAAAAGTCACAGCAAGTCGAGTTGAAACTTGCAATGCGTTCGTCTGTAAAGTAAAAATCCTGTCAGTTAACAGTCCAGTCAGTTAGTAATGCAACAAGACAAGTTGGTGTATCATGTCCATAACAACATCTCTTCGCACTCCTGGTCTAACTGTCAAACTTTTTCAGGCTTTTTTGTACGTAGCTTGAAATGATTTGTAGTCTTGAAATATGAATGAGCAAGGCGATAGACCGTCTACAGTTGCTTTTCATTTTACTCAAAAAGGAAAAACTGAAAAGGTTTGTGCTGTGTGTGTGTGCAGGGAATGTGTGGTGAGTGTGAGACAGTGAGCCGCACATTTAAAAACAAATTGATGAAGTTACGCTCTTTCCTCCGTCTAAAATTCTGCCATTTTTACCTTTACAACATTATGACCAGCTGACTTTGCTACGAGCTGACTGGCTGTTGGTTTACATGTTGAGTGTTTAACATATTTTTCGCTGTGGGACACAGTTTGTAGTCTGTCAATGCCTGCATAGTGTCTGTCCAAAACACAACAATCAGTATCCAGTTCACACTAACTGCACTGTAGTCAGGCATGTAAATTAACAGAGAATGGGACTTGAAGCCTAAAACTCTGCCTCAGTTACAAATATGAAGCACGAGAAAATCATGAGACCTTAGGCAGCCTGTGTCACCAGCTGTATTGATTCAAATAAAAAAACATCTGTTTCATCAGACTCATGATACAGACGCATGAAAAATGTGGCACCTGTGTATACAAGCTTTAAAAAACCTGAAAAACATTACCTATCATCTAGATTTCTCCCAGCGGAACCTAAATTTAAAAGTCATTCGTTACCTTCCTTCTTTTTCATTTACCTTTTATAGCCACTGCTAAAACTACAAGAAAAAAAATGTGCTTGCTAACTGTTCTTAGAGTCTATGTTACAGAGAATCACTGTTTTTCCTGTTTCATGGAAGAGACTACAAGTCCAGCAGAAGAGATCTGCCATCTGATGATGAAAAGACTTCAATTTGTACTGGAATTTACATGCCAAGTTTCTTTTTCACAGAGGTAGTTTGGATAAAATTTTATTAAGGACAAGCAGAAAATGTGCTGTAACACTTTATATTTATGTTCAACCCTGGTATTAGTTAAATTTCGTAATATTCACATCATCACTCAGACAAAAAAAAAAACAAACTGTCTTTTACAAAGTACAACAAACTGTGGCTTTAAACCTCTAAAAGTAGCCCGATGTATTAAATTGCATTTTTGGAATTTACCTTAAACAGTGCATTAAGTGTCACCTCAGCACAGTTTGTGCAGCAAAGCATAGATCTGTAGAGCCTGCACCGTATTTACCCTGCAGAGCTCTCTGTACACAGAAAGCTGCTCCTCCTGGTCCCAGAACAATACTGCCTTCGCTTTCTTGACAGACACCAAAATAGAAACTTGTGTTAATTAGTCCTTTGAGGCTTGCCATAGAAATGATCCAGGTTTGTAAATACAGGAGAGTTTGTGTCCCCAACTGTCCCCTGCTACGGATTAAGGCCTGAAGCCAGAAGAGAATTTTGAGCCAGGCTGTGTTTTTGTTCTTTTTTTTCTGCTCTGACATGTGCACTGACATTCCTGCGGGTCAAAAAGTGAAATTACTGCAGGGTTTGTGTTTTCCCATGGACTCTGACGACCAGATGCCCTGCTAAAGGGCTTACTCTTGGGGTAAGCGCAGGAGAGTGATCGTGGGACTGGAGTCAAGCTTGAGACATATGGGAAGGTTAATGAACTGCTTTGTTTACGAGATGAGGACTTCAATCTCATCGCTTCTCTCACCATCAGAAAAAGCCAAGTTGCAGATAGCTCAGAAGGAAAATCTCAATAATGATTCAGCTCTGCGTGTTGTATTGTTCATTTCTTTTTACTTGTATGCTTGCATAGGTTTCCCAGTATGTGATGAGATGAGATTGAAAAAGTACACAGGTTGTTGTGCGGGTTCACTGACACCTGTCAACACCTGCATACATATGTGGGCATTCCTATCCAGTATCCCAGGAATTTCAAGAAAGATTGGATGATTCCACATCCATAATTTACATGCTGTGCCAATGTAGGAAGTAGTATGCACTACACAGTATGCGGCCGGGTAGAAGGTGAGGATGTCATGGTGGTGGATGTGCATGAATCAAGTCTAACTTTACTGCAGGTAGTCTGACCCACCGGATGTGCACTGTGGTCATAAGACTGCCATTGGCTGCGTAGGTGCCGGAAGAGCAGCCCGGCATGCCGCACCCCTTCCACTTTCTGCAAGTTACCTTTTCAAAGTCCCCGCTGTTACAGGAAACAACAACAATAACCTCCAGGCTAAGAGTCTTAAATTTAGCTTTTCTACGCATTGAATCTGATTTTGCCACAGTTGTAGGGCCCAAACAGTGTAAGAACGCACCCCAGAAATGCCAGATCTGTCTCGCAGGACTCTGATGTCCGACATTGCTGTTTTCTGACATGTTCACCATGTTCACTTGTGTGATATGATTTAAATAAGGTTCTGCAAGATTCACATACGGCTCTTAATATGTCTGTGGTTTTAACGAGTCCAGTGAGCTTTTCCAGAGCTAAAGTATAGGGAGGCTTCACCTGTAAGGCAACAAATATCACATTTATTTGTGTCTTTTATCCCTTAAAGTCGCATCACATAAGAGGCAAACATTGTCTACGATGTTTTCTTTGCTGGGGATAGAGACATTTTTATGCCAGGGCTCTTTTCTGCATTTCTAAATCTCCCACCAAAATGAGTTTTCCAATGACACTTTTGCAGAGGCACAGTCGCAGTATCCAGGGCTTTGTGCCACCCATGACAACTATAATTGGTTAAGAGAAAAACAAACCAAGCAGAGCGTTGTTTCCTCTACACGAGAATGTGTATGTGTAGAGCCAGACCTTTCCCCAGCACTGAGTGCCGTGGAGAAAGGTCCGGCTAAGCAAGACTATACTGCCAGTGACTGGGATGTGGGTAAACATTATTTTTCTCTAACCTCAATTTCCAAAATGTAACATTTCCCCTTTAAAAACGTCCAAAAAAGACTATTTGTTGTTTAGTTTGTAACTATTCCAAAAGTTGTAAACAATGTTCAAATTGAAAAATCTGTCATTTTATTTGAGGTAAAAGTGCGATTGATTTTGTTGCCTGTCGCAAATTTCCAGGGCAACACCACACAGAGAGTGTGGAAGGAAGTTAGCAAATGTGACTGTCACATAAGTGAAATTTAAATTTTACCTTGTCTGTTAACATTTCTGGCTGAGTTCTCCCCTTTAGTTCATGACATCATCACACACCTTTTCTTTCATGTTCTGACAGGGAGACTTCTAGCAGCTGAAATTACACATTGCACACTTCACTAGTTATTTGAGTGGCAGGACACTTACTATAGCTTGAACTTATTTTATCAGCCATCACTTTATTCTGTTCCTTGAAGCCTCTCTTAGGAACTTTCATTTTGCGTTGGTTGTAGGGGCGCATGTGGACCAAAGCAGTACTCCTTACCATCATAAAGACCTTGTGTAGCAGGCAAACACAAAATATTGTAATTATCTACGGAAAAATATTGTCCTGCTTCAAGCAATAGACAGTAAAAAAGAGTTGAGCAGATCGATCGTGCTCATAAACAACAAATTCTCTCTTCAGTCTGTGTTCCAGTAAAGCATTTCGTACAGTTTCTGCTGACTGAGCGGACCGGGCAGAGGCATTGTAAAAGACAGGATTGTAATGTCCATCCTCCTCGCCAGTGGTCTTATTTACCAATGTAGGTAAGATTTGAGGCATCAGTATTAAGTTTAGACTGTTTCATAACAAGTTAACAGTTTCTCATTGACTGTGCTGCGGTTGCCATGCACACATATTGCAGGCTTTGATCAACTTTGACGAACAAAGTAAATCCTTTTTTGCAGTACGATATTGATGCTGATATCCTGCTATGGGGATGGTTATAACTGGCAAGAAAAACAAAGCAAAACACAAAATTCCAATGCCTCAGCAATGACTGACGTACTCCCTTAACTGAATGAGACAGATGTAGTGTTTTCCTCCAATAATGGCCAGTGCGTTAGAGTGTTTCAGTTTCAGCTCCTGATATTTGCACTCTGAGTGGGACTAACAAAAAGATCTTTTCGATGACAAGAGTCACTCAGAGGGCCACCACTTTCTATTTGCCGTTTTTTGGGTTGTGAAGGGGTTATATGTGTCATTGCAGCATCACACCCCGTCATTAATCTGCTATCTCGTTTCCATACAAACACCTATCACTACTTTTATTCCCCTCGCTCTCAAAACTTTGAGCTTTGCCTCGGCACGATAATCACCTCACTTGAAAGATGGCAGGCAAAGAAAAGAAAATCAAGATGCCGTATGCAAGAATAACAAGCTGACACTGCACAGTCGACGGCAGTGAATAATCTTAGCCACATTTTTATTCCTCCCCTTAGATTTCAACCGTAAATATGATGCGTTATCTGGTTTTATCCTGCTATTTTCACCTTTGCTATCACTAGAATCGTATCTGCTCTACAGTTTTTTATCATTTCATACTTGTGTGTTGTCAGCTCCTCCTGCACACTCCATCTAAACACGTCGCAGTATTGAACAGTTTTTCAATGGGAAATAACGTTGCACATTCACAACAAACATCATCAATTACATGCAGAGCAGCAAACATTTTACATTAAGTCATCTTGGCGTAAAGGTGAGCGCAAACATATTTAATGACTCACTGTCAGCAACGCAATTGTACAATATGAAATGCCTTGGATCTAAAAAAGTTGTAAAACAGAATTAATGAAAAGGATGAACTTCTCCTCCAAACTGATGAACTATATCAGTGTCTCTCATGCCAAAATCACATCATCACTCTCTGAACCATATTAATTACTAAGCCAGAACAGGTAATTTACGAGGCAGAGTTTCAGCGCGGCTGAGTCGAGTTGGGTGCATTTTGATTATATTAACATAATCCAGTCTTGTTAAAGTGGATCAGCAATATTATTAACGCTGGCACGGCTTCTCATTCAGTGTCGCTAATTCCTCTCTGCTTAAGTCCTAATGAGAAATAACGAAGCATTTACAAGGAAGTGTATAGATTGAACGGCAGGTAGAGATTATCTGTCTGAGTCAGTCGGTTTCACTCACACAGTGTCCGTGTCATGCGCACAATTACACAGAAGCTACAGAAACAAAGAAAAGAAAACACACACACACACACACACACGTAGGAGTACATTCTCTCACTTATGGTCTCTGGCTCTAAAGTCAGGAGGATTTGCAAAAACATCACTGTGAGGCTTTTGGGAAGCAGTGTGGAGGGAACACCAGTTGATTTGGTACCAAATAGGTTATTTTTAAAAAAAAAAATTCCTCACGTCTCACATAAATTATATGTTTCCACATTAGAAATGATAACGTATAAACTGCAAAAGCCTAAAAAATGAGGATTTGCATTCATTACTGAGGGCTGCTATTGAAGCATAAAAAGGAAAGTTTCTCGCAACATTAGAGAAATTGTGGTTGTGTATTATATTTAAACCTGTTACGCAGAGGCGGGGTTTCACTTTTTATAAATTAGTACCCCTACCTAATCCTGCAGCTTGCAATTTATTTATATGCTCATTTTTTGGGTTCATATTTTATTTGTGGTTACTACTAGAGCAGGTTTACATGCTTTGATGCTCGAAAAACTCGTCTGTTTTCTCATACAGCCGACTGCAGCAGTGCTGTTTTTATTTATGTATTTTTTCCACCAGGATTTTGGCCTCTGACTGAGACACACTGTTTTAGCTCCTGCTCCGCCTCTAAAGGCTTACTTTGGTCTAATTGGCCAGTTCAAACATATACCTTGCAGACGAACCAGTAGAGAACCAAACACACTGTGAAACACTTGTGGTCCAAGATTTAAAAAACTGGTAAGAACGGAGCATTCAGAGCCATTAGAAACAGTCCACAGGGATCACTGCTACATACCTTTACCTCATTATATCATACTTATACATCATTTAAACGGCAGTCCGACTTTGTAAAACCATTTATAGGTTGAAAGAGACAGAAAAGCATAATATGTCCCCTTTAACAACGTTTTTTCACTCAACAGTTACAAGTTGGTTTTCCACTAAAATGTATTGCAAATTTTAACTGGATTTTTTAGAAAATCAGCAAAAGAAAATGGACGTTTATGTGTGTTTCCACCCGCTGTTGTTGTGCGAATATCAGGAGCTGATTCTTAAAGATCGCAAGTACGTGGCGCAAAATTTCAGGTCACTGCAAAAGAAGAAGGCACAACGTGATGCTGTAGCTGAAGAGTGCATCTAAACAAACTGAAAGGAAAGAAGACAAAAAGAAAATGGAATAATGAAGATCGCAAAGGGACACTGGAATTACTGTAAAATAAAAACTAATATTACATATCAATGTGGTTTGGGTTTCCCTGTCTGTCCATGCATACCTTGCACTTTTGTCTTCAATTTTGTCTGCCGCTGCCGCCAAAGCTCCTCCACAGAAGTAAAATGCAGAAGCTGGAGTGATGTTTAAGTAATGCCATTTTTAAGAGTCGTTCTTTATTCTCTAAATTTATTTCCACTGCCTTTTTTAAATTTGTTTACTTTTATCAATACGCCAATTTTTCCACCTCCCTCAAGCGTTAACTCTTATAGCCGATATTTCAAGATTTTCTTTTCGCAGTTTTTATGTTTTCATTTAGGTGTTTTTATGCTCAAATCAAAAATGCACATAAAAACTGGCTCATGGGCCACCTGCTGTTGGGAATGCATTTAGCACAGGGGTATGATTGTAAAAGTAATATATTCGCTTCCATTGCTTTGTTCTTTCTGGTCCGTCCTCGTGCCAGTACTTTGTTAAAAGATATCACTTGCAAAGAATCGACACACAAGCCCATGTTGTAGAAAGAGACCTTCGGCAGCTCTGCTTTGTATGAATGAGCAAACACAAAATTGCAGAGAGCAGTCCAAGAGGAACCATTTACCGTTTTATCAGGCTATCTGACAGCACACAATGCTAATTCAGGTGTGAACAGTAAACTCATTTCCATTTTGTAATCTTGCCGTGCCTTCAAAAACATTCAGAGTCTGCCCATCTTGTTGCTTCCCATTGGACACACAAACAAAAACGTAATATCCAGAATAAATTGGGAACGAAACAACTTAAAACGGATTCACCATTAAGCGCAAGCATAACATGACAGTCGATACCCTATCGATCACTGTGGAATTTTAATTTACCCATAATGACACAACATTAAGTGAACCTGATTGATAGTTTTTACACATGGGAGGACACAATTATGTTCCGCGTGCACCAAAGCTCGTACACACAAATTCCTGCACACACACACACGCAAGAGTCCGCCGCAAACCCACACGCTCTTATTCCATAATATTATTATCTCATTCTCCACGGTCTCATTTTTCACAAAGCCCCGGGGTGTGTGAGGGACAGTCAGGGTTGAGCTCACACAAGCCCAGGCTGCACACCCGACTGCCAGCGAAGGTCTGTGTTAGTACCAAGTGCGACGCTGCTGCCAGAAGAAACAGGAAGGTGAAAATGGAAAGAGCACAGATGATATTGCAACACAATGCGGTGCAGGAGCCTTTCACACTGCCAGTGGAAGCAGCTGCTTGACTTTAGTGGAGATTACAGTTTATTTAGGACAATAGATTGTAGACTGATTGTTATTACCAGGAGATAAGAAGACTAAAGTCTTTACAGCCATATAAAACAAAATGACCACAATATAACAGAGGGGTTTCCACGGCCAGATGTTTTCTTGAAAGCTTACTTTTTGGCCTGCACTGTAATTTCAGTTTAATAACAAGCTACACTTTGAGCAATACAGAACAGTGCATTCCATCTATTAGTATGAAAAACAAAATTATTTAAACATTAAGACAAATGATCTATTTAAAACCAATTTTTGTTGAAATGCTGAACAAATTCCCCATTTTATTCATCTTTATTACAAACGTTGTGGGCCGTTTTTATCAGGGACAGAGGTGGAGGAGTGCTTCAGTGACAGACTTGAAAAACCAAGGTTGGATATCAGACTCAAGAATGTCCAAACAATATCTGTCTTTCTGAAGAAATTCTTTCAGAATTGTCATGGGCAGAGTGTTTTCTTCTCTTCAAACACACTTCCTGGCTATATGAAATGGAGGGCGGGATCCATTTCACAGTCAAGACACGCAACTGTCCATTTTCCAAGCTGTTACAACTGGCTTCTGTGCTGTACGCTGCAGCACTGCGTGGACATGGTGTGTCATCATTGAAATTAATTTCGGGACCTCCTGTTCATTCTCACCAGTGAAATCTCCATCTGATGCACTCGCAGGCAGCTTTAGCAAACTGTATCCTCCCTCCATCCCACATCAGTGACTTTTTGTTGTTTGTTCACGCCACAAGGTTGAATTACATGAGTATACAAAATGCATCACAGAGTTTCTCAGGAGCTCAAGCTCAGGAAGAGTCTACTTGTACTTGTAATCGTGCGAGAGGTCGTAGATAACCTGATGGTGCTGTTATTCCATCTGCCAACATGGTCACGTTCTCAGTCCAGTTGTCCGAAAACCTGCTGTTTTTTATTGATATTTTTAAATCAACTGAGCAGAATTTTAATGAAATTTGGTGCAAAGTAAAGACATTGGCCAATTTTTGGCTATGTGGTGATAGATAGAGCAAAAGTGAGGTGTAAAATTTAAATTTCAAAATTTTAGCAAAACCAAATTTGCCTAAAGGAGGCAGCATGATAGATTGTAACATCATATCAGACTTGAATAAGCATCGATATTTCTAACTTTTTTTTAAAAAATTATTTTTAAGTTATTTTTGCTGAAGGATAGGTCAGAAAATGTGGGAGAGAGAGGGAATGGTATGCAGCACTACCAACTGAGATACCAGAGGATTTCTTTTAACTAATGGAAAGAATACAATACAATACAATATGTAACAAGATACAGAGGTTAC
>JAQLOL010000016.1:9059392-9076591 GCA_029783665.1 Naso thynnoides | reverse complement strand
AATACAATATGTAACAAGATACAGGGGTTACGACAGGATATGCTCTATTGTGATATATTGCAAAATTGTAAGCAAAGCAATATACATATGAGGCATTGCAATTTTTTTCAATCTTAAATAAGAAACACTGTCACAGTATAAAAAACACACCACAATATTCATAAAATCTGAGCAAAAAAAAAAACAAAATCACTTTTTCATGAAATAAGAATATCATAGCAACAATTTTTGTGCAATAGTAGTCTAGGATTTTTAAAAAAATGAAGCACCGCCACAAATCTTTGCATGTAAACTGTTAATTAAAAACTGAAACTGTGTTTTTCAGAATGGATACAATATTGCAAAACATATCACGATATCGGTATGGATCGATATTTTCTTATGCCCCGGCCTAGTCCAAGCAAAAAAACATTCTTAGCCACGCTGTTAACAATTTTAAAATTGCAAATTTGGCAAATGTTTGGTGGGGTATCTATCCATTGATAGATAGATAAAGAGCAGGTACCTTGACTTGTCCATCAGCAGCACTTGCAGGTTAAATGAATTTTAACTTATTTTGTAAAATATCTCAATATCTACTTGACAGGCAAGCACCATATATTCTACCAGCACACAGTCAGTCTCACTTGCCACATAATAGTCCTTTGTGAGGACACTCTTGGAATGACTTTTTAAAAACAGTGGGTACTAACCCCAGCCTTAACCCTTCATGTAATGTATCCAATCCTCCTTCCTCGTGTACATCATTCACTGTGTTACATAATAACAAAGACCGCAGCCTTGAGCTGTGGAACAATCAGAGGATACTGAAGTGACGTGTTGCTGGAGGCAACTGGATCTGATGACTGGACTGCCAGCAGATACCCACACACATGATTAGTGTCAGATCAGTGACATCACCCAATGTGATGCCGCAGACATGGGCCAGCTGTTACTGTAGGGAGCCAACTCTCCACCATCACTTGTTTGGTTTAGAGCCATAATTTTATTTTTGGGCACAGACAGCGGGAAGAAGTGGGTGGAAACCAGATGTCCTCGTGTCGCCGTCCCACCACCACTGCCCCAAGGCTATGCCACTGACTACTAAATCACAGAGTTAGTGATTAGCAAAGTTGGAGGAGGAACCAAAGCCCAAACCAATAACTCTCAACATTAAATTCAATGTTTGTCTAGGAGGTGCTGTAAAATGTCCTCTCATATCTTAAAAGAGGTTACAGGGCCCCTGTGGCATTGGCATCTTGCTCCAGGGTTGTTAGGTGGTGAGTGTGATCTACTCATACACTTCTGTGGATACTTAAACAATGCGATATGTAAGGTTGTTTCGGAAAGCAGCGGTGAGAGAAAAAGCAGACATTACATCTGTCGACAAACAGCGTGAGGTGTTAAATTTGCCTTGGGGAGAACACAAACTTCAGGGGCTAGTGATAACCTGAATAATACATTATACGTGGAAGATCAGAGCATATAGAGGCATTACACAACACACTGGGAAAACTTCTACACTCCCACTTTTGCTGTTGGAAAAAATACTTTTCTAACACATCCACAAGAGCCATGCGTTGGCAACATCTTTAAATTTAGAATTACGAATAACGCCCCCTGAACGTGTGATGAACACTAATTAACAACTTCTCAGCTTGAGAAAACGCAAGTCTCCTGCTTCCTTGCACATTGCATTCCCTTGCTGCTGCTGCTGCAGCACCGGGTGGAGAGGAGGAAAACGGAAAAGGGGACATATTTTTAATGCCTCCTGTAAGATGTTGATTTCTGAACCCCTCTGAAAGTTTAAACCTCCTGTTTACCCCCACTGGCATCTGCTTTCCAGATAAGCCTTCAAGTTCGCCTTGCAACTCCATAAACCTCTGCAGCGTGTTGTCTTGTGACTGTCACATGGTTTGCCAAATGTGTTTCAAAAATACCAATCTATTTTTGACTACTCATCATAAGCAGGAAGTGCTTCATCTTTTATAAATGTTTTTTGAAATTCGACCATGTGTTTACTTTAATAGATCTCAGACGGCATTTAAAACCCCATTCACTGCCATTCATGATGAAACAGGGTGAAGAAACATTGAAGGACACATGAAAGTTGCTAGTTACAGGTAATTCACCCTGCTAAAGAGAATGTCTGTGTTTATTTGGTCAGAAATCCCTGAGTGAGATAGAGAGAGAGAGGGGAGCTGGGAGCCGTTGAGACAAAAATTATTACAAAATGCTGCCTTCGTAGCTTGAATGTTAGTGTGATGAAGGATTTTTTAACACAGACCTTCTTTTCAACCAACACTGTCACACATTTTCAGGTACTTTCTGTAACATTTATTGAATATGGACAAAATGTAAACAAACAGTATCTCATAGATAAAGCTACTCTTGGAAAGAATGGGTGGGTTTACTGTATGTAACCTATGTGGCTGATGTTGATGAAAGACAATGACGTAGTGGCGCTGGTATGTTCCTTTAAATCTTTTTTCCCCCTTTTTTTGACAGAGGAATAGAGAGGAAAGGTATTATTATCATTATGAGTTCTTAAGTTTTAAATAATTAAAGAAAAAATAGATTGGCTTTTTGCTTAGAGGGAAAGAAAAGGTAGTTCAGCATCATGTTTAAACCACTACAACAAAAAATCCATTTATGTTGAAAGGAGGAATACTTCTATCCCTCATTAAATAAAACAAAAACAAAATATTCCAACTTTTGTAAAATCCAGCAACAAATGACTTAAAGCTTTTTTGAATAAATGAGAGGATACTTGATTTTGTCCCTGACTATGCTGCAGTCAGCGCCAGCTGGGTGTAAAGAGAAGGAAGTGAAACCCTGTCATGTCACAGCACTGGGCATCATGCCCGGACCTGCCTGATCTGTGTGATAGATCCACATCGGCTATCTCAAAGCAAGGCCTTAAATTCGGTCGATACCATTTTCTGTTGTGCTTCACACTGTGATCCTGTGACTTTTCAGGCGAATAAAGTGCCACTGTGGCATGTGGAGACAGGAGAAATGCTGAAACTGGACAGGCATTCTGTGGCAATCATCTGACTGTATCATCCTGAGATAAAACTGATGCTTAAAGATATAATCAATGCATTCTTGACCACACGGATTGCACTTGCTGCATACACATTACTGTGCCGTCGTCTGTTGGTGCACAAAGGATCAGTCTTGGAACATTTTGATTGCACCTTGTATTTCTGGGCAATGTTGTGGCAGAAAGTGGTGATTCAAAGAGGAATCAGATGGTCGAGACACAGGTATCAGATGGGGAATCTCTTTATTCACAGCGGCCCCACTAACAGCGCAGATCAGTTGATAATTTGTCTCCGAATTCTCCAGATCATAACACGTTCTTTTATACACACAAATGTTCGTGTGCTCAACATTTGTGTGTCCATTTGTTTGGAAATTTTCCCTTAACACTTTGTCAATATTAACTTCCAATGAAGGAAACATCCGGCCTCCCCCTTAACTTGGACTCCAACCAACTATCCCTTCTTACTATGTGTGTACGTGTGATGTACTTTGCCTTTTCCAAGCATAACCTAGCCCCACCATGCTTGCCTTTTTCCCGGAATGTAAGATGTTTTTCCCTACTCATGTTCTTGGCTTCTTCCTATTTTGTTCGGCGCCAGTCCAGGTCACAGCGACCCGGCACATACTGGTGGCCAAACAGGGACATAACCTGCCCTGAATGTTTGACCCTATCATTCTCCTATAGCAACATCATGTTAACATGTTAAAGCTGGGGTAGGCAGTTTAATCAACCTTTCAATTTATTGTAATTAAGGTGGCCTGAAAAAACACTAGAGTTCAGCACCTCTCCTTGGCTCTGTATTCAGACTTTAGAAAATGAAGACCCCGAGAGATGCTTTTCAGCTAATCAGGAGTCATTTCAGAGAGCTCCTATTGGTCGCTCTACACTGTGTTACTGTAGCATTTGGCTGTTTTAGCTGACACGACTGCTAACATGTCATATTACATAGTTTTCTCCGTTTGTTTAAATAAAGCGCATTTGCATCCAAAGCTGTACATTTTGTATATTTGTGCTACAGAACTTTGGTACCAAGTATTTTGATAGCATCTCTGATAGTTGTTTTTTTTTTCCCCAATAGAATATCATCCTAGTTTGAGCTGTGTAATTATCAGTCATTTAACTTGTATTTTACTATGTGCAAAATCCACACAATTATTTATAAATTTATTTGGGTTTTTATGTTTGTTTGTTTGTTTTTTTTTTCTGTTTTTGTTGACAGGGACAATGCACAGCTTCTTAGCTGCACCAGCGTTAGCTATAAGCTAATTTACATCTGCAGTCTCTGGGCAGGAGACACAGACAATTCTCAATAACAACAAATATTACAGTGTAAAAACAGCTACAAAACAACATGTAATCACTAGACAAAACATCACCAACCTCAGCAACAATAACAGAAAATATCAAAACATCACAACATTACATCAATAACAACCAGAGTTCATGAGATTAAGTGCAGTCATATGCGATGAGTGCCTGATTGAGTTGATTTTAGCCATAATTTCATGTTAGATTTAAAATCAGCAAAGCTGCTGTGCTCTCTAATTTTACGCAGTACTGAGTTCCAAAAATTGGATGCTCTAACAGAGAGGGCTGATTTGCCAAACTCAGAGAATCTGTGTTGCATCACACAGTCACCTCTTGGTCCTCCAAGTCGTCCTCTCATTATCTGAGCGTAATGTTACAAACTCTTTTAATGGTGGAGGAGCAAGACCATTAATGACTTTGTACACTAAACAAGCATCAGCAAGGGACACAAAACTTTCATTACAACATTACTGCTTATTTGACCAGGATCAACAGTCTCAGCTAATTGTGCCCTTATCTGTCTAATGTTGTCTTGGGTAACTTTTAAAAGAAACTCACTATAATGTCAAATTAGTAAAATAAGCTGCATAAAGCCACTTTAAATGAACAGCTTTTCTCCATTATAATATGACACACACAAATGCGTGCAAAATTTGGAGTTATATTGATGCTAAAGAAATTGTGCTAAGGAATTTCAATCAAGGAGTTATCCTCTTATTAGCTGTGCTCACCCAGTGGGCTAAGGCAAACAACTTTGGAGCTTTAATATTGCGCTTCTGCTTAACCACCGCTGGGTGTTGAGTCCCTGCACTGTATTTTCCAAGGCTTGTGAAGATCTAGCTGTAGAGTCTCAGAGGTGTATTATTCACAGAAATTGGGCTTGCTACCATCGCCCTCATCCAACACTCACTTTAAAAGGTGTGTGCTCATGGTGGAGTGTTCTCTTCTGTTCCTATCACTCACTCTCATACTCTTTCTTCTGTTCTCTCTCAGTCTGCCTTACAGTAAGCTCTTCTTCTCTTTTTGCCTCTTCTCTTCCTCTCATTGGTGGATTCTCTCTTGTCTATCACATACTTTACCTCTCTAAACTAATTCTCAGACAAGGCCTCCCTAGAACAAAATGCCACCACCATTATTATTCCCTGATTAAATTCCTGTTTGAAAAAAGAAAAAAACACTCCAGTCACTCAAGCTCTATTAATAAGATTGAGTATCCATGTTTAACACAATCTAATGGATGTGCGAAATAAGCTCCAGCTATTAATGTTTAATGTGTAATTGAATGTTCTACATGGCCAAACTTGTTTACTGGAATAACTGATGTTTCTGATTTCCCATTTGCCTGTAATACAAGAGCGAACGCAGACGGTAGACAAAGATGGAGAGATCCACTTGGCGCTCCTCCGGCAGCTGAAGGTGGGGAGGTCAAGCCACAGATGTTAGAAGTAATTGCCACACTTGAAACCAGACTCATCTGATAAGGTTTTAAAAGCTCGTGACAGGCCTTATATTTCAGCCACATGCTGCTTTCTAGAGAAATTTCAGGACAAATGTGTTGTTCTGAAACTTACCCCTTAACCACTAGGCCTAAATAAACAGAAACACACCAATATGTTTTCATCCCCGTATCTGCAAAAGGCCTCCACACAAGTTCAAAGTAGAGCTTGAAAGGTGCGAGGTTTATATTTTTGTCTTTGTGAGGGTGTGTGTGTGTGTTTCTCATTTCATCTGTTGGGTTTGGTTTGCGTGTTTACCTGAGAAGAACAGCGGGGTGTGACTGAGGTGGAGAGTGCAGTCTCACGGTCCACTGCACATTAGACATAGCACTGTCTCCAGAGTGAGCCTTCACGCTTTCAATCTTTCTGTCTGTCTTTCTTGATTTTGCTCTACGCAGGGCTGAATGACGCAAGGAAAATATGTAATTGTGTTAACTCCGACCAATAATGTAAAAATGATTCAACTTTTAATTTCTACAATTAAGCTACAGGCCTTTATTTGTAATCTTCGTGATATTAAACAAGATGATCGTACAAAGTAACCTCACAGACTAATACAAAGTCAGTAAATTTGTCTACATTACTAATTAAAAAATGACCAGTTCATCTGTTGAAAAATGCCTTTACAGTTACTGATAAAGCAGCATAGTCTGCAGGTTATGTTTGTAAAGACAAACTGCTGGTAAGACAGTTACAGCAATATAAGTCTGACAACACCTAACAAAACTGTTGATGTTGTGCACACAAGCTGCTTAAGCTAACATTAGCTTGACACACAGAAAACCCAATCTGCTCTGCAGCTGTAAATTCTCAAAGTCACAATTCAGAACATTTACGGTTACGACATTATTTAAGATATGATGTGCTTCAAATGTGGACATTATGAAGAATCTATACAGCAGCTGTCTACAATTTTCACTACCTTGGCTAGCTTTGTAATTGTTAGGATACCTGCTAGCTAGGAAGCTAGCAAGTAGCCTAACAATTGTAAGCTTAACAATGAGTCAGATTAAACTTAGTTTAAAGTCCACTGAGCCATGCGAACTACGCAGCAGTTAAGGTTTGTTTTTTTATTTTTCGTTTATTAATTTGCTAGGTCACAGAAATAATGTTAATTAGCAACAAAACATTTTCATTTAATGAACAATAACAATCTCCAGCTTAAATTTTCACTGGGCTTGTTTACACTTTTTACAATTACAAGTGGCACTATTAACATTTGTAAAATTGCACTCTTTCAATATAATAATTATTATTCATTCAGCAAGAGCTCTCTACTTAACTATGTACTTGTATCATTTTACTGATGCCTCTTGTGTTATTCCACTCTTCCCCTCTTTCTGCTCCCCTTCACACCTCAACTCACACCACTGTAACCAATCAATAATCAATGTGCATGGCTGGCCAAAGACAACTCACTGTTAACAGTGACTGGACAACAGCCAGGCCTTGATCAGCACACACAGAGGACCTCACAGATGTGCTCTCTCACCCGCTGGTTTTGCACAGCTTCACACTTGAGAGGGGGGGACACTTTCCTCTCTCTCCCGCCGCCTCCTTCCACCCCTCGCACTCCTTCCACCTCGGCTGCTTAACTACGCTGCCTTGGAGTCATTTAGATTTCTCCCAGGTGGTTCAAAATTTAGTTTGAACTACAGGCGGGTTTAAGCTGATGAATAGCTTTTATTGAACATGAATAAATTTAAGGATTGAGATTAGTCAGCTCCTTCTCTCTGATGATCTGAGTACGCCAGAGGATGTGCTCAGCATTAAAAAAACTTCACCAAAGGAAACAAAATGTGTGCAGCTTCTATTGAAAAGGATATGGAGGGAGGGCCAGTTCTGTGAGCCGGTGGATCAGGATCATTTACACCTGCTTATGAAAGTATCAATGCGTAAGGGAAAGTGGATTCTGAGTTATCCCAGAGATTGTAGTCAACTATCTTGTTGCATAGCTAAAAATGTGTCTTAAGTTGGTCGTCTCTCTCCCAGTTCTTTATCTTTAGTACTTGTGTCCTTAAATCGCTGATGTTGATCTACCCAATCCTTGTCTATAAACTATCCACATTATTTAGCATCCTCAAAAGCAAAGCCTGTGTCATCAGATCTCCCCCAATGTGAGTAATATCGCAGCCATTGACCTTCCCATCCTTCAAGCAGACACCAGCCTGCACATTGATCGATCCGGCTGATGGCCTTGGTGCTAATCTTCCAAGGGAGCAACAGGAGGTGACGGTATTTCGCTGTTCAATCTGATGCAATTACCCTCAAAATAAACACATTTTGGATAGCAGCTGACCTTCCGACGAAAGAGGGTGGGTGGGCGGACTGCTTGTGCACTTGTACATGCCTGTTTGAGTGCAGGTATTTATCAATCAGGAAGACATCATAAACTACACAGATCCTGAACAGCAGAATACTCGGTCAGGTTTGTTCATAATGAACCCCTGTTAATGTCCCGCAAGGTTAAACACACTCAGTGCAATTTCACCTGCCATCGTTTCACTACTTATTTCTTAATGACTTTTATTTCTAACTCTGGTCTCTTCAGTCCCTTTTACAATAACATGAAGCGTTTACATCATGAAACAAAATCCCCTCTAGGAAGATTATTACAGCGATTAAAATGAATGGGATGTGATGAGATCATCACACGTGCTAAATAGAATAATGAAATGTGCTGTAATCACTGTGGATTCAAGCAGCCGTAACTGGAGCAGATATGATTCCTTACCTACATACTAAGAGCTGTAAAAGCTTTGTTCGACCTAGGCCGTGCCTTTGCCATTGGGCAAAGAAAAATATCCTTTAAAAACTGTGTCTTCGAAAGGGAAGGGAATCGAGCGGGACAGGCTTGGGCATCACTTCACTTTTAAGTATTTCACAACACATTTCTTACAAAGACATCCCTCTAAGCGTGTTTCTTATACACATCCCAAAACAACAGCACAACAGACTAACACACACTCACACACACACACACACACACACACATATGCGCAAGCAAAATCAATAATCAACTGTAAGGTTATAGAAATGCAAGTTTCAGTGTGGAATCAGATCTTCCTGAGGGCCAGAAAGTAACGTTTGGGTTTACTTTGTGCATTTTTTAATTGGTATATCCAAGAGGTGTCAATACAAAGGTGTCTCCAAGCAATGCTTATGTTTTAGTTTTTAAATGGAATCCAACAAATATGTATTCAGAGTTACCTATAGCTGTGGGACTCAAAAGAGTGCCATAGAGGTAGACGTATCCTGACTTTTGACAAGTTTAGATCTATCCAACACTTCCCATGAAGCAGTTAAACCCTCCTTGTTTCCCCAGTGTGTCTGAGAGCTTTTAAAACGCACACTTACATTTTGAGGATTTAAACCCATATCAAGATAACAATAAAAACATGCCTTCGAACTTTGGAAAGCTCCCTACAAAGCCACAACAGATTATAAACAACTGTTTTCACAGCTGAAGTAGCACTCCTCTTGATGACCTGAACTCCATGCATACTTTCAAAGAGTGCATTTACACTCTGCTGACAGAATATCATCCCAAGAGTTTAGGAGTATTGACTGCATTGCTCAAGGACACTAGAGTAGGACAGACACCTGCTGACATGTGGACCCAGTCTGGTTTTCCAGCTGATGGGCTGCCTTTGTAACCACTTCCCCACCCTGCCACTTCCACGAGATACAATTTGGTGTGAAAGTGTGACAGCTGAAGCTAAATTCGTTTGCAAAATTTACACTCACTTCCCTCTTCCTTGCACTGCGGCTACACATTTGGAAATGAACCCCATGCACAACTGATTGTGGTGAGATGGGCATCTGCCTGTCCAGATGCACTATAGCGGCCTGTTGTTGGAAAGCTAAAGGGACAGCGACAAGCACTTAGCCGGTCCCTCAGCGACCAGCCCCATTTCCTTCCCCTTATCTAAAGTGACAAGAGAAGTGTTCCAGCCCTCCTATGCCTGAGGCTCAGCCTGCATTATCTCCTAGTGTACCAGCACCAGCAGCTATCTTGTGTCCCTGATTCCCTCCATCTAAAAATATGGCAAAAGGGTGATGGCATTACTAGAAATTCAGGAGTGTGAATCAGTTGTGCTGCTCGGATGTTTTTTCAAACCGACGATCATATCACAGGTTGATGGACTTGGAGCAAAGCGTGCATAGAGCATGTGGAGATCGGCACATGTCTATTTTTCCATATTTTATGCCATGCACAGCCCCCCACCTTTCCCACTGAATGACTATAGTTACCGATCCTATCAAATGTGTGCCGAGAATGCAAAGCGACAAAACATGAACTAAAGCAGACGCCCTAATGAGATATTGATTGCACACAGTGATGTTTACACTTTTGCCTGTCTAATACTCTCCAAGTCCTCCATAAACAATCGTCCATCTGTTCAGGCACATTCTGAGCTCCGCCGTGCAATTTATATGCGTCTGATGTTTGGACAAATCAACTGTAAGTCTTGATTTGAAGACATAACTAAGACACACACTAACTGCATTAAATACTAGTGCATTTTTTACATACTTTTCATACTGTATATACTCCCATTCTTGGAGTGGACCAAAGCAAGCTAAAATAACTCAATGAATATGCATCATTTTTTAAGCAGTTTCATGTTGACTTACTTTACCGTAGCACAACTGAATCCGACACTTCATGTATACAGCACAAATTGCACCCAAACAAAACACATGAAAATGCATGAATTTTATCTGTTTTGACAATTCTGAAGCTCAAACACTACAAGCTGAAAAATAGTTTCTCCTTGAGAGACAAGATGGAGAAAACCTCAGCAATTACATCTGAGCTCCCACCCTCTTTTTTTTTTCCCCTTTACTCCTAAGCACCAAATTGTCCCATCCCCCCTTTTTTGTGCTCAATTAAACAGTGTATTAATTGTGAAAAAGCCCCAGGGAATCAAGTCATTCGGATAGTATTCATTAGCCTGGCTCATTTTTTATAGCCACTGAATGCAAATCAGCAAATGACTCAAACAAATTTTTGTTCTAGACAACAAAGGAATGCTCAACTCGAGCTCCCTGTTGTTTGTGCAATGACTCTGTATGCCGCCGCCTAAAGTAAGGGCTGAGAGCTCCCATATAATGAACCTGGGAAGCTACTCTTCGCGCAAAATCAATAGTGACGAGCTCCTTTAAAACTCTCAACTTTGAGCCTTTGATGCTCAAGAATACATTACCGCCGTTAACTGGGGCTCCCGTCCAGGCAATAAGCATGCAGCTCACTCTCAAGGCTCCATTTGCCCTCATCCCCGCACAGACTTGAACCATTACTATTACAATTACAGTGTACACCACAGCTGTAGTCTGCTGGTTCCTTTATTTATCACCTGGATCATTCCCACTCAGCAAATCCAGTGTTAGAGTTTTATTAAGGGTCATCGATAAATCTGGGGACTGGGCGTGAAGTAAGAAGCTGCTGGGAAAGATTTGATGTGTGTGTAACGCTCTATGCATTTTAAGCACTTCGTCACTGCGCAACGACGCTCACACAGTAACCCCTTCGGACCCACCCATGCATGCGCATATCACTCGATCTTCACGGATACGTTAATTCCCAAATAAACCAGCTTTGCACATTGACGTCACAGTGATTATGATGGTGATTGTGCTGGAAAATACAGATTTTAAAGCCTGCTCGCATGTTTGTGAACACACAAGTACTGCATGGGTTGTGAAGAGTGTTAAGAAATTGTTGAGAAATGCTTTGCCTTTGCTTTTGGCCCAGTGAACCCCACAAAAGCATCAAAGCAGGCATGAATTTAAATACATCCTGCCACAGGCTGCCCCGTGCCTCTGTGCTCATATTAAAAGTCATACTGTGTCACTCTCACTGTCAGGTGCGGGGAGATTCAGTACTTCAGTGCTTTATGGCCTCTGCATGCATGTGTTTCTGTGTGTCCTCTCCACTATGTCACTGTTGCATGCTGGGCTATAATCACATATGTGCTGGGCTTGTTAAATACTTCTCCGCTCCCTCTCCTCGCAGCCTTAAATTGCAAATGTGAGGAATTAAGTCTGAAGCAAATAGGTTGGATTCCCACCTCACTGTCAGCTGTAACTAATTGGCAGCATATTGTGCTCAGCGAGGACTAGCAAAAAAAAAAAAAAAAAGGAAAGACGCAAAGGAAACAGTCATCTTTGGAGCGTGAGAATGAACCAAACTCTAAGTAAGACAAGCTGACAATGAAGATGAGACTATTCCCATGTGTTCCCTCTCACATTTCTGTTTTAATTTAGTGTTGTGAAGCTTTAAATGTTGAACTGAATCACTTTTATGAACAAAAAGATGTTAATTTTAGCTACAAAATGACAGAAACATCTTAAACCAGCATTTGAGTATTTGAAATATCCCTTTCAATTAACCATATGTGTGTGTGTTGGCACATCTACACTGTGATAACACAACAATATGTAGCATGCATAGATAATAGCTGTATTATATGGTGAGACATCTGTGTTTGCGCATTCATGCATCAAAAATGCATGCATCTGTGGAGATTGGAGGCCTCTATGTATTTAAACAGATGCATGCTGCTCGTGGCCTGTTGATTGCATAAAGGGATGCCTGTCCCCAGCAGTGATATGTGTGAGATTATGTCTGTGCTGCAGAGCCCTTAAGTGTTAGAGGGTAATGCGTGTTGGATCTCATGTGGGAGGAAAGCTATTTATACAGATTATAACTGTGAATAAGGTGTAGAGGGGGGATGTACAGTCGTGTATGTAAGACTGAAATGAGTGAAATGACACTGTCTGGAAAAAGCCAGTGTTAATTTATGAGTTCTAACGCAGGAAAAAAAAAAAAAAAAACTGGTTCCAGCTTCTCAACTGGGAATGTTAGTTGGTTTTTCATTGTGTTCTGTAAGATGTAAAATTGTTGTGTCTTAGAGGACTTTATAAACATCCTATAAAAAGAAAATGATCAGCAGATGTTTCAATAACAAAAATGACTTAGAGGTTTTTGGGTTGGGATAGTCAGGCAATGTTGTCATTGTTTTATGGTTCTTTCATCAATCTCTCTCTCAAGATCACTTGATGTTTCAGTTTAGAATTTGTGGAGCTAATGCTTTAACATCATCAGTATTTACTTTATTTATGTGCTTGGGAACTTTGTTATCTTGGATTATTGGAGTGTAATGGAAGAACTTGTACCTAATTAGAGAATCTGTTACCGTAAAATTACAGTCTTTTACCTACAATGTCACTTGAGAATCTCTTTACACATATCGGCACGTAAATGCAGAATTGGGCAGGTTTTGCTACTACTTAAGTAAGCAGTTTGTATGAGGAGGGAAAGATGGGCAACACACTGGCCGACATGTAATCTCAAAACCCATCATCCCGTGGATGATTTAGTTTTTTACCAGCTTTTACCTTTTTTTTCTTTTAATTTAACTGCACTGTTTAGTAATTTGCCACGATTTTATCTGGTGAAGTCTTGGTCCAGACACCTGTAAACCTTTATCCAGACTCCTCCTGGATACTCCTGAGGCCTTGAGACTGAAAGTCACTCAAATTGGCCTTTGCCCCTGTGGCTAAGTCATCCTCTGGAGACAAACAAGACCTTTATGGCTGTAGAACTGTGCAGAGAAATTGCTGGGTTCATTATATCCAGTAGTACTGGGTGTCCTGTGCAATCTGCTGTCATGTGCAAGGACTGTGAACACGTGAGATAAAGGCATCCTTTAAAGCTCTGAGGATGTTGGGAATCCTCTAAGAAGCTACTTGTGCATTTTAGTTTTGGCCAGTGTTTTTTTCTTGAAGAAGTGCATTTGCCATTTGTGCACACACCATGTGTGGCCCTCAAGACTTGTGAAAAATATGATGCAAAGCTCTCAGTTTAGTGTAATACAAGGAAAACTGCGTGCTGGATCCTCAAAATAGTCAATAATGCAAAAGAAAGAATAGGACAATTGGCAAAAATGCACTTTTTAACTGCTGAACAGAGTCAAGCTGTGATTGTAATGCAAAGCCACTGATGATTTACCATCACAAATGTGAATGGAACATTTATGTTTACAGATCGTGGTTCTTGTATACCATGCTGAGGTGGCAAAAGATGCAAAAATTCCTCTTCAAAAGGCACAGCCACTCCTTTAACACCCTCGCTCCTAATGGGTTGACTGAACAAATTTCATTTGCTTGTTTCTTCTGAACTGAACATAATTTGTTTTTAGATCCTACTTATTACCTTCTATAAATTGTTTTATGTCAAGATCCCACATTGCTCGTGGCTCCTGATGCTAGGATGGAACTACTTTGCCAGTTAGAGAAATCTATAATTAATCCCACCTGTGTCGATTTAATGTGGGAATGCCAGTGCAAATGCTAAAGAAGGGCAGCTTGCCCAAAACGTCTGTGCGGCAATTAAAAATTAAATTTGATGTGCTGTCCTGTACTTTAATTCTTAATAAGATGCCTTACATGTAACATGTAATGCGATAAAAAAGCTAATATTGTCCATAAACAAAGGCATGACTTGATTCTGATTAAAGATTTACTGAAATCACAGAGTTTTATGCTTGTTAGAAAGAATTAGGCCGCTCCTTTTCATATTTATTCAAAACTGGCCACTGTGCCAGCAGTGGTTACGGCTCTACCTGTCATTTTACTCATAGACAGCGACAGCGTAAATTGGCAATTAGAAAATGTCAGTAATCAAAGCACAAATCGTATTTGTCACAGGCTTGCAAAATACAGATGGTTGTAGAAAAACACAGGGTCCCTTAGTGTAAGTGTGACTTTAGGGAACACAAAGTTTAGACTACATTATGTTTTAGGTACTGATGACAATTTACATGTTACAAAACATCATATTTTTTCCAGTTTGTTTAATTTACATACTATATATGTGTCACATTGTTTTGGATTAGGATCAGTCCTACAATACTTAACAGAAATGTCTTTTAGAGGAAGTAGGACCTTTTCAGTCACTTTCAGCATGTTTTAGCATCTACGGTTTATTTTCGATTATAGGCGAATAGATTCACAACCTGTTCTTTGTGGTTCATCCAAAGTGACTGTTTGGGCAATCTACTTATAGACGATTCCCAGCTGTTCTAGCCAGTCCATTTAATCCAATATTGCAATGATCAAATCAAATTATGTCCAAAGAAATCTGAGTTGTATAAAACACCCACAAAAATTACTCTCTTTTTTTTGATGGAAAAAAACTGTTGTACATTTTAAATTAATATTGTAATTTTATGCTAACTCGCTTTCAGAGTTAGATGACAAAATTAACAAATATAATGTCTATGCATTATCTACAAAACTACAGAACTGAGTCATTAGCTTAGCTTAGCACAAAGACTGAAGGACGATGGGGAAAAAGTTAGCCTAGCTCTCTTGCTCTCTCTCTCTCAAGCATCCTAAGTAACACAATGCTCTAAATAGTTAAAAGCCACAGAGCCAAACATGGTCATCCATCCCTCTCCCATTCATGCACACATTCACAGAATCATGGCAGCCAAGTACAAGGATGCTGGCCTGACCACTGGTGTCTTGCCCGAGGATTTTTCCACTTGTAAAAAAACAAGAGGTGGGGATCACATACGCTCTACCTTCTGTGCCACATCTGCCCCACATTACATCAGTTTCGTCCATGCAACATGAGCTTTAGAGGTGCTGCTTGGTATATTTCTAAACTTTGAACAGAGTTTCTCCCCACTTCCAGTGTGCATGCTAAGCTAGGCCACTCCTCTGCTCGCCTGTAGCTTCATATTTAATGCACAGACATGAGGGAGTTTTCATCTTCTCATCTAGCTCATGCAAAGAGTTCCCCCTCCAAGTCCATTTCCCCAAATGTCAATCAATTCCTTTTAGATGCCAAGTCATCCTCAGACATGACTTAAAGTCTCTGATGACTCTTGTGGGAACATTCACATAATCTCAGAACATGGTGCTCTTTGTTCATAACAAAAGCTTCTTCAGCTGACAATGAGGGAAAAGCAGATTCTTAACCATGAAAAGGACTCTAAGTTTGGTTGTATTTGGTTGTTTCTGCCGTGGTTTGTCTTTTCCTGTTGTTTTTTGCAATTTATTTGAAGAGAAGTTAATATCCCATTCTTGACTTGACTTCTCTGTGCGAAGCCACATTCTTGCTTTTTTCTCAGGCATCCTCACTTTTCAGTAATGTAAAATTCATTTGTCTGCAAAGCTCTGACACACCTAAAAGCACCTGGGAAAAAAAAACGTCCAGACACAACACACACACGCGCACATAAACACATGCCTATTGACGAGAAAACAGCAGCAGCACTATCGGCAAAGCCATTTTTAATGAGCCTCTTCCCCTCTCCATCTATCAGAATGGAATTAGGACAGCACTCAACAACTGAGGAGGCTGAAGCTGGGAGAATGGGGGCAAGTGGCAGAAGGGAAAAAGTCTTCATTAAGGACAGTGAAGTGGAGGTAGGAGGAGGAAGAGAAGGAGAAAAAAAAGAGGGAGAGGGACTTAAGTGTTCCAGAAATGTGTCTCCCCTCCTCGCTCTGCCACCTAATCAGGCAGACAAAGTTATGCCGGTCAGAGCGTTTGTTATTCCAGCTAATCCCTCATCACAGTATTTCATCAGGTTTGGCATTTGGCTATCTGCATTAATTAGATGTGCGAATGGACACAGCGTTAATAACCGACACCACGCAGATAATGAGAAATCGCCTGTGCGGCCGTATCCTCTCGCCATCGCACGCTTTGTCAGCACTGATACCTCTGTGCTTGAAACACTGCGTCGTGTTTACCTGCGCCGGATTTCATTTATTGATGATTCAGGCTGTTTTTAGTGCCAGTGGCGATAATGTACTGTCTGCGCTTTGGGAGATAAGTGTGCTCTGGCGCGATAGTTTGGACTTGTTCGGAATGTCTCTCCTTCTGTATTCTCCTCTATTTTTATCTCGGCTCTCCTTCCAATATTTTTCTTCCGCTCGCCCCTTTTTCTTTCATCCCACATTTCTCCTCACTCCCCTTCCCCATTCTCTCCTATTCACTCTTTCTCTATCTCACCTGTCTTTCTCAGTTTTTTTCAAGAGCCTCCCAGAGGAGAGTAAGTCCTATCTCTCTTTTGCACACTTGCCTCACTTTTAGACTGGCTTCTCCCTCCCCAACTCCCCTACCTCATCCATATTAACACCAGGTGAATGGCCCCTCTCCCTAATATTCATTCACGCTATTTCCCTTCTTCTTGACTGCCTCCCCTTCTCTGGCTGTTTTTCTCTCTCACTGTTTACACACTACACTTTAATATTCTGCCATCCATCCCCTCTCTCAGCGTTTTGTCTCCCCCTCCCTCCCTCCTTCCCTCCCACGCCATCCTCCACCCCTTCCACCACTATTTTCTC
>JAQLOL010000016.1:9031423-9044214 GCA_029783665.1 Naso thynnoides | reverse complement strand
TCTCTGTCTGCCTGCCTACATGACTGATCCCCTCACAGCTGCCTGTACACATGTCAATCAAACTCTGACCAGGTCACTTGGGTCTACCCAGGCATTTCAAAATAAAAGCCCCACACTCCTTCAAAATAAAAGTCCTCGTTTTTTCAAAATAACCCTAAAAACCTTCAAAATTAATATTTTACTAACATTTAACAGGCCAGATGACCAGGCCTACCCAACGGGCCAGCGTGCGAGGTCCCGACCAACGCTGCTTGCAGCTTTAATTATGATTGTTTTATATTGGATAAAATACATTGAGGCCTTATATTTTGGATCTATGGTATCACCAGCCCAGTCACAGAAATAAAATATTACCAATGTACAATTCTGCAAACTAAGGATACTTTTAAGTTGTACATTTTTAATATGTCACATACAAGCATGTCAATCCTACATGTAAATGTGACATTCGTCAGATGAAAAACAGGCCAGTATTGGTTGAGTTTTCTCATGATGCAGTACGAAGGGATGGTGAAAAGGAGATTAGTGTCCAAGACCACGCTGAGGTTTGAGAGTTTCAATCTCGTCATTTTAGTGACCATTTGGACATTTTCTAGTTGTGTTTGTGATGGTAAAAGCAGGTGGTTTCAGCTGGGTTTAAAAAAACTTTCCCACAGATTTTTGGCGACTAAACTAGATGTTTTTCCTTGGATATAGGAACATATTGTCAACCATGTTTATGATCACGAAGGCAGGTGATTTTAATCAGATTTCAGCTTTTTTCCCAACTGTTTTTGGTGCCAAAACTAGATGTTTTGAGACATTGGGACACTTTTTTTTTTTTTTTTTTTTTTGCAATTTTTTTAATTTATATGGCTCTGTCCCATCAATCCATCAATCCTCCATCCATCCACCCACATATGAATATTATTTCTCTGAAGACAGGTATCAGTTAGTTGTATCAAAGATATGCAATGGAACAAACTTTATTGCACCAAACAGTAATCACTTCACTTATTAGCTATGAAATAGCAGACTGCCCTCTACTGGACAAACCACATAGCTACACCATTTTAAATAACTAGCCCAGGCATTTTAGTTGGCCTTAAAAAACAGTTTAAATATTTTCACATATCAGAGGAAATAAATGCAGATACAAATATATCTGTGATAGACTAATATTGGCCTATGATATCAGCAGCTTATATATTGGTCTCTATAGCTTTTCTAATGCTAACAAAGTGGATTTTGTACCTAAGTTAATTGGGCCTTTACCACAGAAATGGAAGCTTTAAACATAAAAAATGTGAAAAAAATCACACAGTTCTCCATCTGTGGTTTGCAGACACAGTTCCAACATTATTTCTGGCAATTGGGTTGGGTATGACAAATCTGACTACTGCTCCATCCTGCTCCCGCAAAGGGTCAGTGTATAGAGATGATTGTGTTTCCATACTTCATAAATTTGATTTATTGTGTAATGGCGAACAAAAACTGTGTGTATGTGTGTGTGTGTGTGCTTTTAAGCATGTGTTGTGGGCCGGCCCTGGCCGCAATGATTTATTATACCGCTTGAAGGGACTTGTACTTTCATGAGGTCACACGAGCAACATGGCAGTCAGGCATAGCGCGCTGTTCTCTTTTGGTCCTGATGGCGATTGGGAGGCGTGCCAAAACAGCAAAAACAGACTCCAGTTTGCACATGTTCAGGTACACAGCTAAGTATATATTCACTGTACACATGCGCACCTACTCAAACACAGACACACACAAACAAAATCAAACACTGTAATCCAAGCTTAATGCTGCTTTATCACCTGCACAGGAGGCAAACGTTATGCAAATGCACATAAGCTATTCCAAAGGCACGTCAGATTTAGGCCCGTCTTTAATATGCCTGTTTGAGAGGTTAATTCTATGCAAATACAGCCTCATGAGTGGAAAAACTCTACGGATATGTTTCTAAAAACAGCAAGGGGGGCACACCGAGATGCAATGTCGAGTCTTTTAGACTGACCTTGGATGATTTCTGAGCTAGGATTTTAAGGCAAGCACTGCCATATTGAAATTTCCCTGCAAACTAGAGTCTGTACGAGTGGAAATAGTTCATCTCCATGTATCACTGACACATCTTTAAAACTAGAGTCAAATTTGCCAAATGACAGTTGCATAACAATGCAGTGAGGCAGATTCTGAGCTGCACTTTATGGCTTTGCTCTTCTTATATTCAGTCTCAGGTGTCTTTTGTCACACCGTGTCATGTATCAAAAGAGCGGGTGAAAAAAACAATCAAACACACAAGCAGTTGCTTGAGTGACACACTGCAGCACAAGAAAAAGAAAAAAGACTAAATCAACATATCAAATCTGACGTATTTCTTCGTGCTTTCTCCCGCAAGCATCCTTTCGCCTGCTCTCGGCAGCAAAATAAACAAGTGCAGTGTGGAAAACATGCTAGTATTAGTAATACATTTCATCGACTGGTTTGTTTTGCTCACAAATGACGGACCAAGCCTCTCAGCAGTGAGCAGTGTGTTGATGCTAGATGATATTTCAAACTTTCCTGTTTGAATTTTTCATGTATGCATCATTTGAACCAAGCGTCATATTTTCGGTTCAACTGTTTGAGGTAAAACTCTTATCCCACTGACTTTCTCTCATCTCCTAGGTGGGGGCCAAGGGGGCATTAATATCAGTGGTGTGTCGGCGAGGTAATACGGCAGCATCGGGCAGCATGTTGGCACCTGCATGAACCCGACAGAGACGCCTCATTTCTTGGTGAGTTGGACAAAAATCTTTTAAATTCAGCAAACCTCACAAGCCACAGGGAAGCTGTTTCCCACAGACAAGGGTTTCCGTGTGAGACTTAAAATTTGTAGAAGCTCATTCAGTAATGACTTTATCTCAGCGGTTCTTGAGGAAAAAAAGAGCTTAGTTGGAAAATGAGCGGCAGCATATTTCTCTTCACTTTAAGCTTTTAGTGTGAGAAAAGCAGCTTTTAGAATAAACTGGAAAAACTTTAGAATAAAAATAAAATAATGTAAACCAGACTAAGTCTTTATTTCTACTTGAGGTGTGGCCTCTGAATACGAGAAAGGTAGAAAAGAACAAAAGCCCACCAGCATGTCTTAAAAACAGTCAATGTGCTACATTTTCTCCATGCAACCGTCCTAAACAAAGATAATACAGGTCATATTTAATTACTTAATGATGCTGTAGGAGCAACCTCCCACCCACCTAGATACATATCTATCACAACTTTTTACTTCATCTGTTTTAATTTACTTTATTTAAAGAGGTTTTGACTGTTGTCATCAGTACAGTTTCTGACCTTTGGGACCCTAAAGTAAAATTTTTAGAAAAAATCAATGTGTGAAACCACAAATATGCTACACTAAGCCCACGCTATGATAAAAGGAAAGCACATTAACTCTTAGTTGAATTGTAACACTTCAGTTTGATAGTCCCTTGTTAACACTCAACAAGTTATTAGTAAATATATAGTTGCATTTCAACAGTGTGTCAGTTAATATTCAACAACATTCTGTCAACAGACGAGTAACGTGCAATTCAACCAACTGCCAGCTGATTTTAAAGTGCATTTCAAGTGGTCGACAGATTCGAGAAGGGTCCAGCTGAAGAATCGGACAACATGTTACCACAAAACTATTTTCACCTCAGTACGAGACCCCCCCCATGTCTTTCCCTAATCCTAACCGAGTAGTCTTAGTGCTTAAATCTAAATATTTCATATTTCAAAAGGGGTTAATATGCGTATCACATATAAGTGCTGCATGTATGTGTCCTATTGACAAGTTATAGACTTTCTGCTGTTATCAGCTGTTTTTCACTTTATATGGATAGTCCTTGTATATGTCCACAAATGCTTTGTGACAAATGTCTACCAATAGTCTGTTGAGAGTCAATTATTGATTACTATCAGGCTCTGTTATCATCACACTTTTGACTTTTGACAATAGCTGGTAGTCAACTCAGGAAATGTCGACTCATTGTACAGGCAGTTAAATATAGGTTAATAATCTGTTGCAGCGAAACATACTGACAGTCAACAGACACTTATGTTGACTAATAACTGACACACTGTCCATATGCAACTGAATATCTACTGGTAACTGCATGTCAACAGATGGAGTACTAAAAGAAAGTCATATTAACACAAGATACCCCACTGTACACTATGAAAAGGGTGTGAAATGGTATACACGTCCTGTCTCCTAAGTGGGCGGAGTCACATCGCCCATTGAGACAGTTAGGGAACCACCATCTCTCCTCCTTGTCTGGAAATGTTATTTAAGTCTTTTGAATGGTTAAAAACAGATGGATTCTGCGTCGCATTATATTTGTTTGTTAATTTTAACTTTTATGTAATAGTTTCACCTGTAAGACCATTTAAGTGTCCGTTTATGTCCATTGCGAAGAAAGGCAGGTCACCAGTTCCCAAATCTTGTGAGAATGTGTCGCTGAGAAAGAGACAGGTCTTGAACAAAGTTATTTTTCCCCTGATATGTGTGTCTGAAAAACGCCATTTTTGTGTCAGAATGTTCAGAAGACACGTCTTGTGAAAAATGGGTCCAATATTTATCTTGGTGTCGATAGGGTGAAAGAATTGGTCATAATCATAATCACGTTCATTTCTGCCATAAGAATGAATGGACTCAAGTTTGCTTTAAGTCTCCCAAAGGGGCGGGGCTGTGGTGAAACCCATGTGACACTAATACAGGAGAAGGACAGTCAGTGAGAGGTTAACAGTCCCTAATAGAAACAAAGTGTGTCCAAATATGGGTGAAAAGTTCATAGGTTGCATCATGTTTGTCTATCTGGACCCTAAACTTAACCCAAATATAATTAAAACTAATGTCAATGTTCGTAACTAATGACAAATAAGTTTACATTTTTTGGTCATTAGCATAGTTTGTGTTGCTAGTGAGTTTTAAGGAGCACAGAAATATTAGGGGGAACTGAAACAGACTACTATATTTCACATCAACTCTGTCCTTTTGAAAAACAGAATCAAAGAAAATTTTTCAGCTTCCATCTTAGAGAAGAACTTTATCACAAACCAAAAACTCAAAGTTATCCGAACCAAGGTTTCAGTGCTTCATAATTACCTTACACAATCTGTTTGTATCACTGTAGCATTTTACAAAGCACTTCATTAAATGGTTGGCATCTTTAAAAGCACCATAATTAGCAGAAATGTTGCACTGAAAAACTTCTCATCTCCTTTAACACTCCTCTGCTTTAGAAAACTTTTTAAACCATATTTTAGAGCATTTAAAATTCATGCCAAGCCTCTTTGAAGCAGGGGAAAATAAATTTGTAATGCAACAACCCAAACAAAGACGGCATGAAAAAAAAGAAAATAAAATGGAAACAAAGATGAAGAAAGCCCTAATCAAAAACAAACCAAACAAACAAGAGACAGAAACTCTCCTGAGAGTTCACGGCGGATTGGACGTGGCACTGCGGATAGAGGAGTGAAAATTAGGACAAGCTCATAAAAACAAGCTCACCGGCAATGTGGCCTAATGACCACCCTTATGGACATTGGATTATTGACCAAAGCCATCTAGAGTAAACAAATATTAGAAATCATACAGTTGCAATCTCTGTAATTTACTCTCACTGTCAGATAAACACACTAGCTAGCTGCAAATATAGACATGGGATTAGTTTAAGACATTAAAAACATTACAAAATATATTAAGTTTAAAAATAGGTCCTGGTGCTCGAGGATCGTAAATCACTCTAAGCAGACAGAATGTGATCATGGGACTAATTCATTGAATTGCTTCCCAGATTTAATGAAGGTCTGAAATACTAGAACCTGTTCTCAGAAGAGAAAATCCTCGCCCTGGGCCTGTGCAATGATGTAGCTGAGAAAATACATTCAGCGGGGTATAAATATTGCACGGCGAATACATGGAAGGCTTTTTAGACGATGAATTATTACAAAGTCCAGTGGCTTTGTGCCAGCCTCCGAGTATATCTCACTCAGCTTTACCCTGCAGTAAGCTGTGCCTGGGGAATTGTGGTCATGGGCACGCCACGAATAACAGCCAACGATAGCAGGAGTCCATCACACTCATCCCACATGTCGGGTGCTTCCACCTGAGTGCGTTCGACAACAGGCGGTTAGCAAAAAAACACACATACACACAGCAGAGATATGCCTGTGAGGCTTGAATCAGGGCAAAAAAGCCCTGAAATGTGTTGAGTGCAGAGAAAACTTTCTGCAGTGTATTATTAATGCTATTTTTTTACATTTTCTCCATGAGCACTGTGTGGTAGTGCTGTCAGGAGACAGGCCTGACTGGGAAAATGTTTACCCGAATATTCGCCTGCAGGATGCTTTGATAGATGGTTCATCCCCCTACTGAGTAAACCACGCCAACTCTTCGTGCTCACTCTTAGATGAGCAAATCCGGATGAATGATGATGAGTCGAAAGAACAAGGTTGTGAAATTAGTCCATCTCCCGCTTTTTTCTTCCTGCTAAATCACTTTTCATTTGCACGAGATAATCATGTAAATCAGCCGAGCGTGAAGTTAATGGTTACTACGTCTGATTGTACCGGCACAATGAGAATAAAACAGATCAAAATAAGCATCTAAATGGGAAAGGACTTTGCGCATTGTCGAGCCAAAGAAATGTCAGCCAGGTTGTGTCTTTTGGTGATTAGTAAAAAAAAAAAAAAGAAAAAAAAGAAAAAGAAAAAAAAAAGGCATAATCCCCAGAGTGCTGACATATTTCTTTTGAAAACTGCATGTCTGAAAAAAGACAGATATGCTCAGGAAAATGGATCAAATCTGTTTTATGTCAGATAGCAGCTCCGGGTTTCCCAGGGTGAATCTCTGCTAAGCCACAAACAGACAGGATTGGAGATTAAAGCACTGGCCTTTGTAGATCAGGAAAACACAAAAAAAGGGACAATATTAAATGATTAATGACGACTTTTAATAAACCCAAACAGAGTACATGAGTCTACACTGTGTGCCCTGTGAATCTGCACTGTTGTTCAGAGGCACATATTTGTAAACCTCCCCTAATTCGTCCTAATAAAAGTGCTAATTCCTCAACATTACACTGCTTTACTGATTATGAGGGAACAAGCATAGAAAATGTATTTCATTTAAGGAGGAATATTCTGCAGCAGAGCCGAGACACTTTTTTTTTTTTTTTTGCGTTCTTTAATTAAATGCGTGGATTTATCTCAATGCACTATGGATGAGGCGTTTAAGTCTGGTGCATATTTCATGACCGTTAACTGCATGGCGGCTGCTCGTTAGTCATGTGACAGGTAGCTGTTCTGCCGCCTTTCTGAAACGCATTAAAAGATCTCACTGTCAAGCGCGCAAATACAAGCATGTGTGCAGGCATACAGAAAAATAAACACAAGCACTAATGGAGCGGAAAATAGCATTGCATATTGCTTACAGACATGATTGATTACATCATTCCTTATTCTGAAGCACAGTGCATACGTTTTTGCTAAATGTCCACATGGCAAGATCAAGTCAGCTCCACATTCTTAATCTGATTCAATTTGAGTTATTTTTAATCTTAACTGATGATATTTTTAGTATCAGACTTTTAGTAAAAATGCATTGAACTGTTGTTGAATATTCTGGCTTAAGACTGAATCATCAAATGTGAAAATTTGGCTATTTTTCAGTCAAATGATGAAGCTCTGCCAAGCTTTATCAAGGGTGATACGACCACAAGATGGTGCTATGCGTCACCATTTGCCCCGCAAGACTCAACTGAGAGATTCTCTGGTTATTAAAGTGATTTAATAGTGACTTTGACACATTTTGATTTGCTATAGCCTCACTAATTACATGCAAACATTAAGTAAATATTAAAAAAGTTATCATGAACAGCTTCTGCTTCTGTTTTTGTAATCCATTAAGTTAACTGCAACAGTCTCCTTAAATAAACTGCACACGTTGCAGTCTTTTAGCTTATTTGATGTTGTCTTCGAATGAATATCTCTTTAATTTGTATGCAGATTTAACTTTTTGAATGTATTTTTCCATATTTTGTTTGATTTTAATTCTTTGCTTGATTATCAGCTGAATTTCTTGGACATACCAAAAACATAAATACTCATTTTAACCCAAGAAGTGACACCAAACCTTTCCTTTTAAACACACCGTTCAAAGGAGAAATGCAAACTATTCAGAATAAATACGCTGCTGAGAGGATTGCTTCTTATCTGTGGAGCTTTAAATATGTGTAATACATAAAACTGGCATAATTACAGTAAATCACAATCACTGAAGGGGACTGCATGTATTTCTATACTGCATGGAAAAGGAGTGAATGGAGTGGAATTACACTTAAATCCAGTAGATGGCAGTCTGTCAATGCAGAATCCTCGCACCCACAGGTCCTCTAGAAGGTGTGCCTCCCATCATCACTTGCTACGTCTGCCCTGCGCAGTGTGACGGCTGAGCATAAACTGACACTGCAAATGAACTTTTATGGCTGCAGTAACAAAGTAGACGAGCTAATGGACGTGGAGCAAAAAAAAAAAAAAAAAAAAGAGCACATGGATGCAGTTTTTTTTTTTTTCCCTCCTCACTTTCTCCTCTTACATCCCTCACACTCCATCTCTTACATTTGCACAAAGCCGCATGGCGTCACCACCCACCACACACGTGTACACTCACTCACGCACACACACAGATTCACCCCACATCACACACACACACACCTCCTCGCCATCTGTCTGTGCAGCGGCCCGTGTCTCTGGCACTGGGAGCAGTTGGGAGCAAGAGAGTGAAAGAGAAAGTGTCTCTTGGCTCTGTACTCCTGAATCCCACTTCCTCTATTCTTTCCCCCTGCTGTGCTGGTGTCTATCAAAGAGTCTCACGACATCACGCTGTCCGCCGTCGGGCCCTCCCCTACCAACGTAACACCTATGCTGGATACCATTTGGAAAGTACATAAAATTGCTGGAACCTTATGAACAGAAAGAGATGGAGGATACGCGCTCTGTGTTTTTCAGTGATTTCACTTCACAGTTATGAGAGCTCATTTCAGCTCAGTTCATTAACTACGGGATACACATTTCCTCGCAAATGTGAAAGCTTACAACTCCACGAGAGGAAAAATAAACATGCTTGATTAGCTTATGTATTAGGCGTTTCAAATTAATGCCGCAGATGGCAGAATTACACTCGCCATTTCATGAGAGGCACAAATAAGTAAAGAAACTGGGAGGGACGGAGTCTCTCCCTGCGCCCTGTGACGGAGCGATTGCACTGAATCTGAATGTTGCTTTTAGGATAGTATTACCGCTCCTGAAAGCTTGACTTCTCGTTCAGGCTTCCTGATTATATTTACCAGCGTGAGTTTATTGAACATGCAAAATAAAACACATATAAAGCCAGAAAATCCCAGTATCTGCACACAACAGAATGAGAAAAGTCCACAGTCATTTATAGGTGATTCTCTGTCATCAAGACAAGATTTCCTTCTCCTCTCAGTGAATTTTCATAAGCACAAAGCTCCACAAAGAGCTTTGTAGGCAGCTTAAGTAATTTGGACAAAAATGCACTCCCGCTCGCTCACTCTCCTCCATTTAGACAGCAAGCGAAAGTGCCTCCATACCGATGCCATATTCACGGGAGTGATAAGAAATGGCAGCTATCAGCAGGCGGTTCAGAAGCCGCATATAACTGTTATTGTGTGTGTATGTATAAAAATTGATTTATGTGGCCTATCACTTAGCAGGCACAATATGTGGATGAATATGGGCTAATATAATATCATGGAATGAGTGAGAGGGTTAAGGAAAGGGCCAGTTGCTGCTTCAAGGTGAAAAAAGTATGATCAAAGTCCAGAGACAAATAATACAACAGATCACTACTCAGTATCCAAAGCAATGTGAGACTGTCTAGTGACAGTGAACACTATGGGAGGATGATATCTTTTGGTACAATGATAGTCTTTCCAATCAGGTTGCATATTATTTTTCAGTGTTTAAGTTTTTAAGATAATCCATATTATATATCTATATCTATATCTATATATCTCTATATATCTATATATCTATATATATCTATATATATGGGTGTTCTCAAATGTATGCTATAATATCTTTATGGATTTTTAAGGTTTAAACATTGTCTCTAATCTATTTTCAAAATTAAATAATCAATCATCACATGTGTGGAAACAATCACAAAATATATCTATTTTAGAATGCTTCTGCAGCTTTGCATGATATAACTGTGGTCAAAGTGTGTTGCAGTATTTGAATTATGTTATGGGCATAAGATATTAAATAATCATGCATATACTCTCATATACATCTTGTGTTGCTCAAGAGAGATATATTGCCAGTTCAAGGGGCTTTCTGGTTTTTTTGTGGGGTTTTTTTTTGTTTGCTTGTTTTGTTTAATATCTTGCAAGGGGAGGGCTGACATTAAATATAACAGAATAGAATAGAAAACAAAAGACCACCCCCATCTCCCCCGAAAAAAAATCAAATCATTCATCAAAAGAATAAAATAAATAACCTTAATCTTCTCTGACATCCCCCTGCAATTTTAATACAGTCCCTAATCGATCAGTGGTTAAAGCATATAAATGCATGCATTAAGGGACACAACATGGCATCCTAGATTATACTGTTTGTGTGCGTACAAGTCTTATATTGACAACAAAATCTGTGACTTTCTGTTAAGGTTTTACTCACAGTCTTGTAAACAAATCATAGTTCTAAAAAGCTACTTTTCTGTTATGAATCCCAGTCTCTCCTCCCCATTAAATGCAGTCAGGAGAAATAAGCTTGGCGGCAGCAAACAGCCCCATGTTTACCCCCTGGCGCAGAGCTGGTGCCATGTCCATACTTGTAAATCAGGCCCATTGAGGTAGCATAATGCTGATGATTATGACAGCCAGTCGCATGGGAGTGATAGAGGGACGCTGAGTTATGGGCTTGGGGAGGATGCCCAGAACTGAAGAGTCTCACAAATGGAGAAGCACTTTTACCAAAACACAAGTCCCCAGATGGGGACTAATGCTGCAGTTGGCGGCTGTGCTGCCCAAATGAGTCCACATTAGCCGCTCAAAACCCACAGAATAGTAAAGTATGTTCTTTTTTTTTTCTGTCACAGTCCTGCCGCTCCGCTCTATTACTGCTAGATAATATTTCACAAACACACTGACTGAATAAAAGAGCAAGATGCAGCCAAAGTATTTTGAAAGTGCTTTGTATTACACTGGCATGCAATGCATCACTTAACTAGATGACTTCAGGATGGGAAATATATTACCATTCACTGTATTGCTAAAGAATGTACTGTTTGCATTCTGCTTCATTCGTTCTGCTCCCCTTTGCCGATGAACAATCATTCATTCGCATTGATTGTCAGCCATGATAATATAATCAGGCGTAAAGCCTGACAAGGCTGGCCGCTCAGATAGATCAGAGCTGCTGACAGCAGAGCTGTGCACAGGTCATAAACCCTCACCTTCCCTGTTTGACCCCACATCAATTTGGCTCTTTCCAATATCAATGCAAATAACAATGCATTTTTGGTGACATGTTTATGGTTATCTCTGTATCTCCGCTCGCTCCGCCTGCTGCCCTTAAATGTGCTGATGTTACCGAGCTAATGGGATTGAAAAAGGTAACCTATCGCTCACCAGTGGTCAGCTCGCCGTCCCCTCCCCTCCAATGTCTTCACACAACGTAAACAAAAGCGTCCGTGCATGCCCTTGCTCACACACACACACACACGCAGACACACCTACATGTCCTCCACCCCAGTCACTTGTGTATGCATTGAGCTGATAAGTACTGCGGTTCATTTTCCCCATGGCAAAGCACAGTAAAAAACTGGGGAGTAATAATTGCTTTGGGGGGGGGGGGCGAGACGAGGATGGCTAAATATGCTTGATTGCCTCCTAAGCTTCGGTGCTGTGTAATGAAATATGGCTGCTGCAGACAGGGGCTCCCGTGCGATAGCTTTCTTGACACTTTCCCACTCGCTTTTTTTATTTCTTTATTTTATTTTTTTTTCTTCCTCACCCCTTAGCTCTTCTGTTCTGGCATTTTTGTCTTTGCTCACCCTTTGCCTTTGTTACAGAATGGGAGTCCATCAAAGCATTTGTTGCCATTGAACACTTATCTTAGCTATAATGTAATAATTACAGGGGCCAAATCCAGCCTAATTGACTATTCCTCACCACATTAAAACGGCAGGCGCCCTAATATTCTTCTGTTCTACAATTTAATTTGTGGATTCATTAGCATGAACAGGGTGTACGGAGAGAAAGCAGATAACAAGAAACTTAGCAAAACACACTGTCGATGAAGTTGAAGGGGCCGATAGCCGGCCAAATCAGCACTGGGGTCATCATGTTTGCTTGTTTGTTTCACATTTTCAGATCCAAAAACTCTGAATAATGCAACTACAAACAGAGTTGGCTGGTTTGCTTCCATTTCCGCTTTTACATAAAAATTTGCAAACTACATTCACACAGAAAATTGACTCTGAATTAACACCAGTGAGAAGTTTTGGGCAGAGAGACGACCGTAATCATGACATTCATAATCGTTGTCCCTAATCATCTCATTCGACTGCCATAAGCCCTACAATAACGTTTGAAAAGATAATGAGTCAAATTAAAGCTCACCCAGTGTTAAGGAAAAAAAAAAAAAAAAAAAAAAAAATTTTTATACACCGACACATTTTTTCCCGAACCACCCAAAGCAAAATTAAACCGGTTGGTTAAATAAGTATCTAATCATTTACAAGAATATTAGTACACACG
>JAQLOL010000016.1:8994782-9007986 GCA_029783665.1 Naso thynnoides | reverse complement strand
ACAGCCACACGCAGTCACCCAGTTTAGATGTCAAGTTGATTGTGTTTACTTGTTGTTGAGACACTGTGGCAACTGGATCATGTTTTCCTTCATATTAACAGAGCATTATAAAGAAACTACATCATTTTCAATATGCAAAAACCTCCTCTTTGTTGCCCAGGTCATGTCCAACATTACTTGAAACATTAAAGGTTATTTTTAATGCTATAAAAAAAAAAAACTCTATTTATAACTATTATTTAAAAGAGATGTCACATGTGTGGGACAGATGTTTATGTTTATGGTCATCAAAAAATGGATATTTTTACAAAGTTCAGCTGACAGTCTCTATTATTAGATTCAATTTTATTTTCGATTCAAAAATCTCTAAATTTGAAATGTGCCACCTCAAACTGCACAAAACCCTTAAAGAAATTCCATTGGCACCATGTCAACCAGGCCAGCAATGAGACTCCTTTATGTTGTTTTTTGGCAAACGTGCCATTATAATGGTCAAGTATGATGTGAAATATACGGTTTAAATCAAGGCATTGGTACAGTTCTTTTAGTTTTACCCCTAAGTTTTGTTTTGTTTTTTTTTTTCTAAATTTGCTAACACCTGCAGTTATGGGAACTAGCAGTCTCTTGTGATTTGTGAAACACTGAAAGCTTGTTGTGATACAATGAAATGTCTTCGTTCTGACACTGATCTGAAAACTACTGTACTTTTCTCACTTTTGAGTCAGAGTTTGAGAAAATCAACTTAAAACAGGGATTTCAATATATTGATAGAACCAGATAGCAAGAATTTTAGAGAAAAAAAGCATGATCATGATTTACTTTGACTATCATCCATGTGATCCAGATAATCTACTGCGAAGCTGCACAAAGACAACATTTCTTTAGACATATGGGACAAAAAAGGATGTTTTTTTCATGATTTTCTTTTCTAACAACACAACTAAAGTGATGGGATGTAAGCGGAAACATGCAGGAAGTGAAAGTGGTTTTCATGAGAATGCAGAACGTAAAGAAGAGTGACATTAAAATATTCTTACTCACAGTTAACTGAAGCACACAGTCAAAAAGATGGCAAGTCAGTTTGCCATCAACTCTTTAATCTGCGGTGTCACACCAATGCACAAGTCTTTGAAGAACGAATCGGAAAAGATGCAAAATGATGTCAAAAAAGATTAGGAATAAGAATAATAAGAGAGAGCGATTTTCCGGATTGAAATTGATATCTCTGCCATGATATTAGACTCACTGGGATACAAAAGTTCAGAAAACTTGATGTGATTTTGTGAAATGATTTGCGAGTCTCCCATTTTTGTCACTAAAGAGGTTTTTACATTGGTTTGATTGCAGGGATTAGTCTCAGTTCTCGTGCGATCTCACATTAACACAAGGTTATTCATGCTTAACAAACAGTGGTGGGACTGAATCGTGGCATCAAGTCCAGCAAACAGTAAATGCAAACATGTAAAACTCTGCTCTACACATACGTATTTCTTTACTTTTTTTTTTATTTGGATTTTTAAATTCTTGTTAGAAGCTCATGAAGGGTTTTTACATATGCATATAAACGACATGATCTGTCATCCCTAACAGAGGGCATGGACACAATTGCAAATCCCCCCACCCCAACTCCCCGTCCCCAGTATGCTAATGCTTTATCCCGCGCCGTATTTCATGCAAATGTCTTTCATCGCATATTTTCAAATGGCATTTATATGACAGCTGTAGCACAAGCATCCATAATGTTTTGACTAGCGGGGAAATTGCAACATGGATCCCAGTCATTGTGAATTCTGTCCACAGTCAGATTAAAAGGAAGTCAAGAATGTCGAACTCTGCCTCCTGCAGAACATGGCTGTTTTCTTAAGGATTTCATGAAGAAATGGGTTTTCAGATTTTGGATCTGGTGGGGATAATTCAGAGTTAAGTCATATTTGACCATGACAGGTATAAGTAGTCGGTCAAGCAGGAAAATAGCTACAGGTCTATCTAAGCAGTCACATGACATGTTGACTATTCTCCGTTTATTTTTGAAATCAACACAGCCACAGTTCTGCAACTTCAACACAACTAAAGTAAAAAGAGTGGTATTTCCCGATGTGATCGAAAGCACCTTGGCATTTACTAAGCCTCATGTCATTGTCTGTAACACTGTTCGGGTCCATGTACTGGGAGGAAAGTTTTAAATTTAAAATGTAATCAGCACAATCACCACAAGCAATCAGTTCCTCTTCGTTTCACCTGATCGAGCCCCCCTGCTAAAACGGGTCTGTTAAATAGAGCATCTTATCAGGCCTGGATTAAGTTTTGACTTTGATTAACATCTGCAGTCGCAGTTTAGAATGTCATAGTTCAAGTTTGGGGAAAAGAGAGTTTTTTTAATATGCGGAAGCACCAGGTTTCATTATCAAGCAAGAATTCCACAATCACTGTGGCACAGACTTTTGGTCATTACATCTGTGTAGCAGTCTGAGCCACAGAAAAACTTAAATCATACTAATCGGTATCAAAACATCTAAAAAGTATGACAACATTACTGTCTGTCATTTTCAAGAGTTAAGATATTAGAACCACCTTTAAAGCCCACGCGTTAAGACGTGTCTCTCTTGTTTAATCAGTACAAAATTAATCGAAACCAAACGAAAAGTAAATTTTCAAAGCAGTGCAATTACAAACAGAGACAATGTAAAGTAAATTCAATGCTAATTTTCCATAAGCAGGACAAATTGATACTAATTGTGCAGTCATGTCTGATGGAAAAAAACTGACACACATGCCACAGCTTCATGAATCTGCTTCATAAACATACAGAAATTAGAAGAAACGGGGTTTTAAGACAGCAGGAAAGATAAATGCCGCAATAAAACGCTAACAGATGACCATTACAATACAGCTGTACACAGTAAAGTGCCCCCACAATCATTAATGACAGAACACATCCTCTCCACCCTGAAGTGAGTTGCTCCCATGCAGGGATACCCTTTTTTCCAATTAATGGAAATTATTGTGTTTAAACTTCAACATGACTGTGTGGGCAATCCTGGGTATAAATGCTGTGACTGCTGTAGGCCTACAACTGTAGATCCAAATCTTTTACTGTGTTGTGTTTATCCTTTAAACGTGTCAAAATCTTCTAGGTGAAAACAAGACAATTTTCCTGACTTAGCTGGGGAAAAGAAAAAAAAATATTCTAAACTGGAGGGAAATAACAGAACTGCAGTTTGCTATGAGATCTGTCAGAAGCTGAACTGAACAAAAACACAAAGGCATACTCCCACAACAGACATGGCTGGGGCATCTGTTGCTAGCTAGCTTACTGCTAATGTCTGTACAGTTGATGGCTGCTTGGGCCAAACAAACATAAACAGTCCAGCAGGCAATTTGTGTGAATGAAGCAAGCAATTGGAGGCAACTGGTCCCCAAAACCTGAATAGCTGTTTCACCCTTTTTCGTCTTTGCTAAGCTACATTAGCCAGCTGCTGACTTAAAGCTGAGACAGGCAGTTTATTTTTGGTGTCATCATGCTAAAATTCCATATTACCTTTTAGCATATTGTAATTCAGGTGGTGTGAGAGAACACTAGACTTCTGCACCTCTCCTTGGCTCTGTATTCAGGCACAGAAAGTGAAGACCAGAACAGGCACTTTTCAGCCAATCATTGGTCTTTTAAAGAGCGTGTGTTCCTAATGACTGCTTTATGCTGCACTTCTTAATGTCAGATGACACTGCTATGAGTTGATTGGCTGTTGAAACAAATGACATGCCTTATGTTCCAGAATTGGCCTCTAGCGACTTGACAAGTTGAGTTGCAGGCAACACTGTCAGCCAGCTTGAGTCCAACTGAGAAGGACCTTTTTACACCACTGCATTCTTTCCTGTAACGAGAGGAAACGAGACAGTTTCGTCTCATTATGAATCTGTGGTGTAAACAGGCCCCTACAAGAGAGAGCGACAACAAACGAAATGAATCAAGACGGATTAAAAACGGGAAAGGGAGGGGGCAGCGGAGTTGCTTCCTTAGGAGTCTCATGCTACAGCTGGCTTGATTTGCAGATGTTGCCCACTCTAGCTTTAAGCCAAATATTTTCCATACAGTCTCAGTAAGAAGCAAACAAGCACATTTCTTTTCCTGTGCAATCCCCCGTAGTAATTACAAATCACTTCAAAAAAACACTAACATGACTGAGAACAAATGGCTTCAAGAGACCAACAAACTGTGAGACAAACTGCACAGGTGCTGTTGCAGGTGCTGGTGCCACCTGCACACCACAGAGAGAAGGAGAGCAACAGAACACCACATAGCAACTCTACTGAATAAGGTTTTTGCGGCATCAGTGGCAAAACTGCCACAATATTAATTCTCCACTAACTTTAACTTGTAAGCAATTTGTAATTTGAGCCCATAAACCCATTCACTTTGTTTGTCTGCACTGCATCAATGGGACATGAATTTAATTGTCTATTCTGTACTGGCTGCAGTAGTTTTGCCATTTTCTTGATAGCACTGTTTAATGAATGAATCACAAAGTGCTAAATATTGTTTTCCTATTATTGTGGGTAATTGTTTTTAGATAAACAGTGCTGATACTGTGTGGCAAGGCAATCAACTTCAAGAAAAGACACAATTCAAATGATGTGCAGAAATTAAAGCGTGTCCAAGTACTGTAGTTGCAGTTATCCAAAGTTCATAATGAAAGCCGCAACAAGTCCCGCTGACTGACCGACTGTAAACATTTTCTGAATTTCAATGTCACTACAGCTGAGCTCATTTGGGGGAAAAAGCAAACCAAGCACACGGAGGCTGCATCCAGACATAATAAACTGTCGCCCTGTTCACAGAGGCATGGAGAGGTTGCAACACCTCTCCAGTACACCCTCAGTCGCATCTGTGTCCATGCCCCTCAACTGATGCTTTTTTTGGTGGAATAAAATAGGTCAGCCATGAATACCTGTCTCCTTCCATCTCAAAAGATCCTTTAACGTATTTAATGAAGAGTGTAACTACGTGGATGTATCAAATGTGAATTTAAAAAATGTTGACCTTTTTTGCTGTTCTTTGTGCTTGTTTAGAAGCTGTGCTATTCACATGTTGAGAAAGGGCATGTCAGTCTCACACAAAATAATTTTTCCATAAATCTCAAATTTTAGAAGCTCTGTTGGGAGCTGTAAAAGCAAAACAATGCCAACTAGCCCCCATTTAGCCACTGCCAATTTGGCCTTCATTTAGAGGCTGAATCATTCAGATTGCACCACTGTGATTGCTTAATTAAATGCTCGGCTGTGTAATGACTTTGCTTGAAAGGGAATTAAATGTCTAAATGCTGCAGAATCCGCGTTGAGTTGAACAGAAATCAATGGGACATAGTGCTGGAACCCAAGGTGTTTTCCGACTTGTGTAGGGTGAGCGTTTTGTATTGATGCCGTCTCTCAGTCAGTGAGTCAGAAGCTCATTCCTCTTGGTCCAAAGCATTGATCGGTACCATAAAAACAGTGTGCTTACTTTGTGCTTTCTGCAGAGGTCTAGGAAGTTTACAAAGCCTTTTAAGTCAGCAGTGTATGGAAAGCTGCATTTATATTTAAAGAGGTTAAACTACTGACAACATAATCTGTTTTAAGGGACTGTTGCAACAAATACAAGCTAGATACAAATTAACAAGCACTGTAAAAGTCTTTCTTTTAAATCTAATTTTAATCTTTATGGATGGCAACATAGGTCTGTCGCACCAACACTTTTAGGCCTATTCAAATGGTGGCCCAGAAGCAACTCCTGAGTGGCCCAGCTAGAAAAGCAGAGAAAAACCAAGGAAAGAAAAGCTGCATGAGCCTACAGAAATTTCCATAGACCTTCAATGCAACACTCTGTGTAGCCTAGCAACATTAAACTCCTTGATGTAGGCACAACGTAGTAAAAATGTGTGTCTAGTGGTGGTAGTAGTAGTCCAATGATACTACCTTTAAAAACATGTCTTTCTTAACCCTCAGATGAAACACTGACAATAAAAACCATCAGTTTAGCCCTGCGTGGACTGACAAATACTTGTTTATTTTACTGCCAAATCAGTGTGTTTGATTTGCAATGAGTGTGCTGCAACATTTAAAAGGAAACAAGGGCTAATATAGATTGTTTCTTATTCCATGCATTTTTGTTGCTTTAAAATTGGTCTTTACCTGCTTCTTACCAGCTGCTGGAAATTGCTGGCTGTGCTAAATTTCTAATATCTGGCCCATTTAAATTTTTAATTCAATAGCCCTGGTCTTGACTGTAGTATCCGAACATCTAATGGATTGAGGGACATAAAATTTCCTACAGACATTCACGTTTTGGTCACGATAAATCCTAATGACTTTGGCGACCCGTAGATTTTTCCTTGAATGCCACATGAGATTCACATACGCAGATTCTGAATAAAATCTCTCAAATACTGCTGAATGGACTGGCATCAAATTTGAGTACCCACATTCATGTCCCTCTTAGATAACTTGTAATAGCTTGGATTTCTTCACTTTTCATCTAGCATCATCATCAGGTCCAAGTTAAACTTGTCCAATACTTACGTATGTGCCCAAAAACCTGCAAGACAAATTCCATTTACGCCAGCGTTAGCCACATTTTTCGTTTAGCGTTAATTAGCGTTTGCTAGCATGGTAACACACCAAACTAGGGGAGAGGGTGAACATGGTAATAATTTATATGCTAACATTAGCATGTTGACAAGTACATTGTGACCATGTTAGCATGCTGGCCTTAGCATTTAGCTTCCAGCTCTACTCTGCCAGCCTCGCAAAGCTGCTAGCATGGCTGCCAACTCTTGGTCTTGTTATCAATTCCCTAAACATCCTCAGTACAGATCCAGAAGTTTATAACCTTTCAAAACTAGTTTGAGTTTACATTGCGTAGCATGGCGAGATTCACTCCAAGTAACTTTCAGAACCCAAAATTATCAGTCCTACCGTGTATTTTCAGTGTTTCACCATGAAAGCCTAAAGGCAAACATTAAAATCCCACCCACATGGAAATGGTTCTTGAAAGGAGAACAGCAAACTAATCTCACAAACATTTGATTGAACCAAAGACCTTTAGAAACCGCCAAAGCTGGGAAGGGCATATAACTCCTAAAATGACAACCGATTATCAAACTGCCTCTGGCTTGAGACACTGTAATCCCCCAGATGTTTTGCAGTCTATGAAATGTGAGAGTCTGAATTAGATCTCTCAAACAATGTCAGCTTGTCTGCATCCATAAACCCTCAGCATTTAAGTCACAAAATTAAGTTGACCCCGTCAGGAAGCTTAAGGACATGTAACAAAGCCCCCAGCAGTCTTATTACTTCATCTGCTTTCGTCTCATCTCCTCTGTGTAATAAGTTCCCACTCTAGCAAGACCACTGGGGCTAATAAGGGTTTTATCTGCTTTTGATATTAGATATTAACACCTCATCAAAGTTAAGCCAGCGGTAGACTCTCGTCCTCCCTCCAAATTTACATTAGCCTAACAATGTCTCGAAAAGAAATCTTATCAAATTCAAATTAAGGGCGAGTTAAATAGCCAGAAGGACACCGCTACCCATCACTCAACGAACATGTAATTTGGTTCTGCTGCAAAAAATACAAGCCTCCTTTGTAAATCACTGATATCACCGTTTTCATGCAATAACGTTAATACTTTGAATTTGCGCCCCATAATCCTGAGTCAAAACAGAGCAAATTTGTAGCATATAAATGATGAACGTTTAGCTGCTGGGTATGAAAATAGGTCTGAGTGACACAATCAGGATTTGCTGTTTTGGAAACTCTAAAAATAGCACCTCTCATCAGCCAGTGGTTGTGATCTTTACCTGAGGGGAAGCACATTTGTAGCATGTGTTATTTTGTTGTTTTCATCAGATACTCGATGCAGGTTGTACCCCCGCGGTTAGGTGTCGTCATTGATGAACTTAATTAAATGCCCATCAAAACCTGTGCTAAACTGCAGTCATTACAATTACCTATTAGAAGACGGTGGATGGATCACAAAGAACCTGGTATTGTTTTAAGTGTCTTGCTTATTTTAGAAGTCTTATTCCTTCAAAAATATTTCTCAAGGTAAATCCTCTATCTAGAGCGGGAGTGCAAAGGTTTCAGACTTCTTATCATCCCTTGTGGCATCCTTTGTCAGGTTGTATGAAAAAAAAAAATGAAATATTAACTGGAAAATATAGCTTGGAGAGATAGAAAATAAATTACTTCAGTGTGGCAGGGAAAAGAAGATTGTGAGATTTATCAAGTCAAGATGGAAATGCCTGCTAAGTCTGTGCCCCTACCCTGAAAAATTAAAGAGAAATCAAATGCCTTAGAGTACACAGGGATTGTGATGTAAAGGCGTGAGTGTGTTTATGTGTGCGCGCCTGCATGCTTGTTTCTCAGTAATTTATTGTTGAAATGTTATTGCTCAATGTCAGCTATTTCATTTTTTGTGTGATATGTGCCAAAGGATTCAAGTCCTCATAGAAGTGTAATGCTTATGCACAGAAACAGCTTTAAAGGACCCTCCCAGTGTTACTACGTGTCACTGTCCTTGGTCAACTTCAGCTACATCGGTAACTGAAACCGCACACTTTCTCCCAAAATAGTTTTATCTATGAGATATTGAGTTTATTTACATTGTGGCCATATTCAGTAAATGTAACATAAAGTACCTGCAAATGTGTGACAACATTTGTTAAGAAGAATTTCTGTGTCAAATCCTTCTTCATGTTCATTTTCAAGCTAGGACGGCAGCACTTGTAAGGGACTATTTTTCTAGGTGCAATAACTTTTGTCTCAACAACTTCCGGCTCTCCTCTCTCTTACTCAGCGATTTCTTTTACCAAATAAACACAGAAGTCGTCTTTAGAGGGGTGAATTTCCTATACCTAGCAATTTTCATGTGTCCTATAGTGTTTCTATACCCTGTTTCAACATGAATGGCAGTGAATAGGGTTTAAAAGTGCAGCCAGAGATCTACTTAACTATACAGATGGTCGAATTTTAACGACATTTGTAGAAGATAGGGGCGATCTCTGCTAATGGTCAAAGTCAAAAAAAGACTGATATGGTCCTTTAAATGTTCCGCAGCAATTGTCTTTTTGCATGTGCTTCAATTCCTACAGAAAATTAAACTAAACACACAATCCACAATTAGCGTAGCTGTATTTTCCAGTCTTTTTAACACTCAACAGATTTTCCTGAGAAACAGCTTGACTGGTAAAATCTATAATTGTACAGATAAGTGAACACGTTGGCTAGATAAAGGTTAAACTATCAGGGATATGTTCTCCATCCATCTAAAGCCAATTTTACACATTCAGCTCAAGCAGTAGTGGGTGGGGAAGGAGAAAAAAAAACAGGCAAGTCAATATTGATTGATCTGGAGCCTTAGCAATTACCTCCATGTGCAGAAGACCATGTTAAGGTCAGTATTATCTTAGCTCATTTTATGGGTCAGTGCACTGGCTTTAGCTGAAATAAATTAATGGGGTAAACACTTTAGCTCACCTTGATGAAATTTACAGCAAAAGTAAAACGCTTTGCTTTGATGGAAGGTACAGTGCTGCAGAGTCAGAGTGACCCTTGATATTTTGCTGAACCCTCATGAACTTCATGGCATTGTTCAGTCAATAAATAACATTAAATTGCCCTCAGTGGAACTGTATAAGTACAAATATACACTGTATAAATGTCATGAGCCTATTGAATCAATGCATTTTATTGGCTAAGTCTATTGAGTTTTTACTGCTGAATGAAAGTTTTGCCACATGTCAAAAAATGGGCACAGTTATGACGATATTCACGGGTTAAATTATAAGAATATTATTTTTTCAAATTTCATTTACACTACTACAGTAAATATATATATTCGCTTTTTTTTAGGACTTGCAAAACACAATAACCCAAATATAGTGATTACATAAATGCCATTAAATGGCAAAGCCTGCTGGGTGTGTCAGCAACTCTTAATACATTCTGTACGTAGCTGTATGCAGCATTCTTAAATGCCCAAGGCTGCTGTCATCATTTCAAACTAGGCTAACAGCATTAACAGCCCACTGTAAAACACAGTTATAGCACACTATATGCAATAATAATAGCACAGGCCCCAACTTTGCATGTTATTTCTTGACACCTGTGTGTATTTCACTCGAGGGAACGCGGAAATGTTATTATTCAACCAAAACATTCCATCAGCTTGCAGTGTATCGGCATTCTTCTGTGGCCTTCGGGCCAGCTCGCAAACAGCTCTGTTATGTTCTTAAGCCCAAAATAAATTCAATTTCCAATGCAGTGATCTCCTTAATGAAAAGTCAATGTCCCTCACTCATTGGCAAGCTCCCAGGGGGACAGTCAGAAAGATGAATTTATCAGCAGGTCGGAGACTGCACCCTAGGGGACACCACCCCTTATGATCAAACAAAATGCTACAGAGTGTGTCCAACCAGTCCTCCATTATTACCCAGCTTGTGCTCTTAATGTGAGCCGACGGAGGAGGGATGACAGTATTGATCTAATGAAAGTGCTATTTATATTCTCACAAATCCTCTCACCAGTGATTACAAAAGCACTCCACTACTGCGGCCAGCCTATTCCCAATTTGTTAAGAGTAGAGGGTGACAGTTTGTTTTGCCTGGTATGCGTGCAGTGTTATCTTACCATGGTTATTTCTGCAGAGGGTTCAGCATTTTCCCATCAGACTATATGAAAGTGTGATAAAACATGCTGCAATGTACTATCTCAAATTGATGCATCTTTCTGAAGTAAGATCTTAAAGGACCATATCAGTGTTACTACATGTCATTGTCCTTTGTCAACATTTGCCATGTAAACCCCAACATAAAACAAATCTGACCTCATATTCAAAATATTTCTATATTTACCATATAGCTCACGTTTATTGTATCATTTTAATGGAAGTTCTGCATTGTTGGGCTGCATCCTGGTGAAAAGTTCAGAGGTTTATGATTAATAATCAGACCATGTCCTGTCAGCAGCTAACCCAGTGATAAGGAGCACATGAGGTTGTTGTCATGGCATTTGGTTAACAGTACTATAGATAAGCTCTAATCCCCACAAGGCTCGATGCAGCGCAAAGCAAAAGTGAAGGGAGCACAGAACATCCATCAGCGACAGGATAAAATAGCAGTGGGCCCAAATGACACAGCAGAGAGAGGAAGATGCAAATAGGTTGCTCGCGACGCAGATGTAATCCATGCTCATCACATTCATTTTGCCATTAAGTGTGTGTGGCTTTCACTCACGTGACCCACAACAGGAATTCATGTGTGGCTTAATACGCATGAACATCCATTCTACCTTTGGCTATGCATTCATGAATAAAACATTGAAATATGGGTAAATATTGACCTCTTATGTTTAACCAGGTATCTCCTTCCAGCAGAAAATCTGTACATGTGAACATGAGCACTAACTCCAGACTGTCAATTCTCATATGGATGACAAGAAGAAAATATTAAATTTTAAATTCTCTGTTAGTTACAGGCCAAACTGTACATATTTATATTAATCTTATATGAAACTCTGTTCAGTGGCCAGTGTTTAATTAAAAGGTGCCACAATTCCAAGGCAGCAACGTCACATAGATTTCATCAGTAAGCAATAATTTTTGTTCCTTGCGTAGCCGATTAACGGTGTTGTTAAATGCTAAATGTCATTTCGATTATCCAATTACAGTCAAAGCAAATCAATTACATTCATTTGTGCTGTAATATGGTGCAGTAAATTATTGTGTATTGATGTGATATACAAAAAAGCAAGTTCTCAAGCTTTTCTTATAAGCATTATCATAGTGTGAACCAAAGCTGGCAGTCTATGGGATGGAAACCATGTAAGGTTCCATGAAACTTGTGTAGCTATTGCTGAGTTGTGGAATTAGTCTTCTGATATGGCAGAAAGCAGGCTGAATAGAAGTATATTTACTTGGGATAAAAATTAAAATTATTTTAAAAGACATATGCCAACAGAAGTTTGGCTTTAAAGCATTTTTTTCTGCTATTTATTGAGCAAATTATTTGAAAACCGTACACAAATATACACACAGGTACACCTTTTTGGGGGGGAGGGTGTACATATATTGCTATAAAACAGCAGTAATTTTTTTTTTTAGATGTCTGATAAATGGGTGTGTGTAGGATGGACAAAATGACAAACAAATTAGGTCACTAATTAACACTGAGTACTATACATTGTTGTATGTTACAAAGGTGCTAAATATATTTGCAATAACAGGCACAGCTGTACTTATTTTCTAAGATATCTAGAAGGTTGCATCTGTGGGCATTTAAAATAAGAAAACAAACAAAAAAAAACACTCCTAATACTTAACCCATTCATAAAGTCCTATGACCCAAATGACTTTTTCATCCTGAAAATCTTTTTATTTTGGTTATTTCTGCCCACACTTAATGAAAAGCATCCTGGGGTCTTCTGAAAGGCACAATATAAAATCTAATCATTAGTAGTAGTGATAGTTGTAGTAGTATTGCTAATAATAATAATAATAACTGTTAATCTTAATATTAGTAGTAGTAGCAGCAGTATTGTTTATAACCATTATTATTATTAGCAGTAGTAGTAATAATAACAATAGCAGAACTCAGCCGTATTGTTAAAATTAATCAATATTAATAGTAGTAATTATTATTATTAAATGACTGATTGACTTATTGATTCATCGATCAATTGATTGATGCGTCAATTGACTGAATGAAAGAAAAGAAAAAATGAATGAATGAATAATGGAACAAATGAATGTTTTATTTCCATGTCTGGTCACTTACATGACCAACCCCTACTATTATTAACAGTAACAGTAGCAGTAATAGTAGTAGCAGAAGTAAAGGTGTCTTGAATCTATATCCTATTAAGGAACCACAATTGCAATCAAAAGTTGTAGTTCTCTATTCTCCATGCTCACAAATAAAAGTATGTTTTGTAAATTTAAGTATGCATAGAGGGTGTTTGCCTCATATGCATGCATTATTTTCTTACCACGGTAATTTCCTTGTATTCAGTGTGAAACAGTCTGAACAAATCTGACGCATGAGTTTGTTGATAAAATGTATAGTAATTTGCTGTGCTCAGATAAATCTGTTAATAAACAGAAAGATGGTACATGTCAGTCGAAGCTATTTTGTGGAAGTTAACCAAAAGTCTGCTGACTGTATGTAACCCCAG
>JAQLOL010000016.1:8981513-8992957 GCA_029783665.1 Naso thynnoides | reverse complement strand
ACACACACACACACACACACACACACACACACACACACACACAGATACATATATATATATATATATATATAAACACTAGTTAGTAATCCCAGTGTCCATAAGTGCAATTTGTTTTTTGGGGGGGTTCAGTCACAAGGCAAAATCGCATTGTCATCGTTTGTACATCGTTTGGACAGACTAAAATATCTAAAAACTGGATCACAAAAAATGGTAAAACATTACACTTATTAAACATCAGCATGTCAGCACTGTGTATGTGAGCATGTTAGCAGGCTGACATTAGCATACATCTTAAAGCATTATTGTGTGAAGTACAGCCCACATAGGCTGTTGGCACGCCTGTGTACTTTTACCCTTGTTAGTAGCATTAAAGTCTGAATACTATAATGTTGGCAGTAGCAGCAGTGACACATGTTTTCTAGCTTTTAGCAGAAGAGAAAACAGTTGAATTTACAGGGTATTTTGTGGCTTACTCCAACAGAATCCTCTGACAGCTAACCCCTGCCAACTATATTCCACATTCACTGTATTTAGTGGATCACATTCATCAAACAGTGGCTTAACTGTTTGGGGACGCATGTCATAACAGTTGTTATTTATCTAAAGCCCTTTTGAGTGTAGGGGCACCGGATAGTGCCAAACAGCCTGCGTTCGAATTTAAATGTATAAGCACAAGCCTTATATTTTAGAACAGTAACAGCTGAACACCCTCCTAAAGGCATTATAATAATTTTCCTCTACCCCATTCCCATCTTATTTATGGCACAGCACACTGGTTTGTCACTTCCAGCCAGTGTGATTATTCACCTGGCGAGCATATTATTCTAGCAAATACCACAGCTATAAAAATTTTTCATATTTCATTCCAGGGGTTTGATGAGAATGCGCTGAATCCAATTTTCCAAAATATTGGGTATTCCGTGCGACAAGAATATGGCTTTCCTGATTACATTATGCCTCTGAGCTGTGTTTAGCCAAATGTGCATGACTTGCAAGTGTAATGTACAATAGGCTGCAGCTAGTGTGTCACATTAAGAAAAAAAGATGGGAAGAAGGCAGAACAAAGAGGTCCCCTTTTATCAGAATATTTACATGCAGATGAAATCCTCCAAGTTAAATTTGTCCTTCGGTGGAAATTAAACCTCAGTTAAGCTCATGTTTCTCTGGTGACAACAGAGGAACTGCAGATCCTCAAACTACTTCACTGTCTTAGATTCTATTTTTTTAACTTCTGGCCTTCAAAGTTTCCAGTGATTCAGATATTAAATTAAAATCTAGAGGTTCTAGGGTTCAGAAATGTACCAGTTGCAATCTGGAAAGGAATCACAGTTAAACCAACTTCTCGTATTTTATATGTTGAACCTTTTTAGATAATATGAAAATAGCACCAACTTCATTTAATTTACACATACACATTGACAGGCAGAAAAAAAATGCTTTGTATGTGTACGTAGTGACAAAGACCTAAATAACTGCTTTCATGAAAAATCCTTTTTAACTCACCAATTAGGCATTTTCTTAATAAAAAAGCAGAAGCTCTTTCATTTTCAAAAAACAAAGTTGTTCCTTGATACGAAAACAAAGGGAGACAAGTCACAACCAGAGGCAGTCTGCAGCACAGATGTCCACCACATGGAGTGGACGCTACTCATTTGTTGCACTTTGCAGTTATTTATTTATTTCCGAGGTCTGATATAGGGAAACATCTGTCCCCTTTGCCTAAGCGGCTGCTTGCATGATCCATGCACTATGTTTCCGAATAAAACACCCCCATATTGTCTGGCTCTCCTGTCCCGAGCTCAGGTGCAGAATCCTGTTAGGCATTTAGAAAGCCCTGCTGTTGCAATAGAGGCAGGCAGGACCCAAACACCTGGAGACCTTGTGTGTGCCACCAGAATTAGCAGTTGTCGCCAGGCTATCACATGGCTTTGCTTTGTTTTCTAGTGACATCACACTTTGCAGTGAAATTCATCAGCTCCAGGAGAAGGTTTCCTTTAAATATAGGACAAAAAGTCTTTAAAGGACCATACCAGTGTTACTACATATCACTGTCCTTTGTCAACGTAGATCAACTCCACACTTTTTTCCCGAAATAGCTTCATCTATGAGATATCGTGTCTGTTTACATTTTGTTCATGTTAAGTAAATGTTACACAAGATACCTGGAAATGTGAGACATTAGTTAAAAAAAACATCAATGTAAAACTCCTTCTTGAGGCAGGGAGGCAGCACTTCCAAGGAACAGTTTTCCAGGCCTGATAACTTTTATTACGAAAGTTTGTCTCAATAGCTCCCAACTCCCCTCTCTGACTCTGAATGGGTTGTGGATTTCACAACAAAATTTGTAGAAGATAGAGGCAATCTCTGCTGATGGTGAGAAGTCAAAAACAGATTGATATGGTCCTTTAAAATATATATCTGCTAAAATGTTTTTAAAAATAGATAAACTCTTTCCTGTGGTTCAGTGGTTTACGCCAAGTACAGACTTAATTGCTCCTGTCGCCTTTTCCATAGTCCTCTTCCTAATGGCAGTCAGCCCTCCCCCACAGTATATTAATTAAAGCGACATAGTGCCACACTTGCGGAACAAAATCTGACGTTCGCGTCTGAAGTATTTGAAGTGTCACCCAAGATAAAAGATGTCAGACAGAGGTTCTAGTTCTCAGAGCCCAGCCCCAAATAGCACCAGTAGCCATCTGTATTCTCATTTCTGCAGCACTCACTAAATCAACACACTCGACACAAGCCCGAGGATGCCTCCGCACAATCATGCATGACAACATCAAAGCTTTTCTTTATTGGCTCTCCTCTTCATTTTTCCCCTCCTCAGCCCCTCTTAACTGCTATCTGGAGCTAAAAGCAGTGGTACCACTGCAAATATTATCTTTGGGGTTAGTGCAAACACTAAAAATCCACACAGTCTCTAGTCAAATGTTCCAGTCACAGCTGATAGACGAGTTTGGACATGATTTTATCCTCGCACAAGTGTGAATTTAAGAAGTGTACCTGCATGTAAATTTATCACCAAGAAAGGTTTGTTGCCTGATCCGTGAATCTGTGGTTTTAGAGAAGACTTCCAAAAACTAATCCTTAGTAACAGACTGCACAGCATTCTTTAGGATCTGTTCTTAATTGCCTGTCTTTGTTCCCATCTCAACATATCGACAACCATAAATCTCTAAAATGTCGAATGAGCCACAGCCCTAGATTTCCATGAGCGACATGTTTCAATGATAAGCTGGATCTGTCATTGGGGAGCCACTCAGCACCCACAAACAGATTGCGCAGGCACCCAAGATGGATCTGTCGACACTTCATTCTGCATATCTCTATTTAATGATATTATATTTCATTTCCCGAGCAAAGAAAACACTATTACCCAAAGCAGTGAGTTGGAACGAGCCATTCTGCAACAGATTCCCAGCCTCCTTGGTGGTACAATAATTGAATTACAATCGCATATGACAGAAACTTTGAAAATGATTGTATTTGTTTCCATTTGTTCCTTCTATGTAACATACTAAGCTCAACTTCGCACACTCTTAAAAGCATTAGAGCTACAACTTAGTATGATTTTCTTCCAAATATGACCAGATTTTAATTTCAGAAGATGTTTTAAGACCTTCAGTGGACACCTCAAATGCATGGACAGGGTTAAATTGATGAGGACAGGATTTTGTAGCGTGCTATATAATTCCATCAACTTGGCAAATCAGCATGCAAGAACACATGGGCAGCCAACCAGCAAAGAGGTCATGAGAAAAGGTCCTCGGGCAGCATTTAGGTTGATTTCGGACAATCCCTAGGCCTAGACCCATATTGATAATGGCCTTAAATTCATTTCTCTCTTAACTGTGGTTAAGTGTTTTGAAAGCCATTGGGGTTTTGAAAAGTGTGCCAACTTGTTTTGACCACAGATTGAAAAGCGGTTATCATTTCAATGGGAGCGATATGCTCATAGAGGAAAGGACAAAGAGGTCATCAGAAGTGGAGTAAGTGCTCCCTCAGGCACAAACACAAGGCCATTCGAAAGGCCCCACAGAGAGACCAGAGGAAATTGATTTCAGCTTTATTCCTGGTCAAATGCATGACTGGGCTGGCGGGTGACCCAATGGTGAACATGTCCACTCAAATTAGGGGACCATTTGGAAGATATGGCCACTTGTGAATGGCAAAACAAACTGGGTGAATATTGTCCCACAAAAACATTATTTTACACATCGATACATCTAGAGGTCATCCAATTCTCCAATTGTGTGAGTGATGATCTTTTTGTCAGTGCCAGTCCCCATCTACTTAAGTAGTTGCGCTAAGTGCACTTGTGTGGTCTCCACTGGCAAAACTGAACAGTAACTCCGTAAAATGTTTCTGGGGCACTGTCATCTGCACAAATGCCATAAATACATAAAAGCTTTTGCTACCAGCTGCATTCATTTTAACAAAAGAGGGATTGCAGCATCTTTTTTTGCCACATTGATAAGTGCTTAAAGCTACACAGAGAGACTGAAAAGCCTCCAAACACCGATCACCCATTCTCATCCCTGTGAAAGTAACAAGGAGACTGAACATGGGGCAGTGGAATATGCAGAATATCAGCTGTCTGATATCAGCTGAGTCGACAAGCTTTGACTGGACATTGATTCGTTTAGTCAACCATTTAGTATTCACAAGCAAAGAGAAAGCCATTCACATTGCCTTGGATGTGATGATAATTGTTTAATTAGAGTCTCGGTTTGAATTTTCACGCAATCTTTGCTCTAGTGCATCGTTGCAACTTATATGAGCTGGGAGACTTTGAATTCCATGTGCTGCAGAAACTATATTAACATGGCACACATGCAATTTGTCATGCATTTTCTTTCTATTAGCCTTGGTAGTGGTAGCAGTAAGAGAAACAGCTGTGTCGTTGTTCATGGCTTGTACAGTATGTCCTCTCTGCACACATGCCTGATGATGTAAAAGCATTTAATAACTAGAAGCAGACTGTATATTTTGAATTACTTAGTTCAAGTTGTGATCAGTTAAAACACTAAAGAGTTGGTTTATCTAAATTGGCAAAAGATATAACCAAAAAATATGAGGGCCTATGAATTACTGGAAAGAGATTTTTAATGCCTTGATCACAACTGGAATTCCATTCACTGCCATCAAATTGAGGTGGCAGCATAAATCTTACATGGTGCCTTCAAGGTCCAGCTTATAGTATTCAGGGGGATCTGTTGACACGAATGAATGGTCAATTATCATTAATAAATTTCCTTAAAGCAAAGTCAGTTGGGAAAAAAATTCTCATTGTGTTTTATATTACCTTAGAATGAGCCTTTTGTATCTACAATGGTATAGGTCCTGTTCCATGGAGTCTGCCATGCTGCATGGCAGTGTTTCTACAGTAGCCCAGAATGGACAAATGAAATACAGGTTTTAAAGAAAGCCTTGATTTTTTCACAAGTTTCACCACAAGTTCTGCTGCATGCTTGGAATGGGAGGACGAGTGGTCAGTATATTTCTCATGCGGGAATTGGGCTTATTCAGGAGAAATATGGACTATAATTTCTATGGTGGAAAAATGATTGGGAAAGATTTGTACATAATATGGTCTAATGCAGCGTTCAAGACGATTCAGAACTCGGAAGCTTGAAACATGAGAGACAGCAATTTATTGTCTGCATCATCTCTGGCTAGCTACTGAGCAGGCTAGCTAATTTAATCAGCAGACCTGTGTTGAATTTCACATATTGCTATTAATTAGAATGAAATATAAATGACACAAATGCATATCACTTCAAATTACATTTTTAAGCATCAACAAACACCTTTAGAATAACTTCATTCTTACCATTAATGATGAAGGCCACCATGTTTTATGTTGCTTTGACGTCAGGTCGGACAAACTGGAGCTCTGAAATGATACCCGAATTTCCGACCTGGACTTCCGAATTGGACGACCGTTCAAATCATTTTTAACAACTTGGAACTCGGAGCAAGCTAACCCTAACTCTCTTCTGCTGAAGATCAGCTAGAATGTTTGTGACTGAGGTGTGTCTTGGGGTGTCAACCTGAATGAGTGACATTACATGATGGTTCGCTCATTTTTAGCATTAATTAACATAGCCAACTACTTTCCATGGAAAATCAAAATAGACTTAAAAAGTTGGCTAAATTAAAAAAGGGTATATTTGGTGACACAGCAGCCAGTGCAAGTATAGCTACAACCACTATCAGTAGCACTTTGGGAAGTAACGTTAATAGTAGCACGAGCCATTACTTTAGCAACAACACTAGTTGCAGCACCAGCGACAAGTAGCCGTGCAGCTCGACCTTGCTATCACCTCTCCTCCATCACCACCACCCCCAAAGCTATTGGCTGTTTGCAGCCTTCCAAACCCTCATTTTGGAGAAACGAGTAATTCCAGATAATCTTGGGTGGATAAACCCAAACAGGTACTCCCGTGGACTTGCTTTTTTGTTGTTTACTAGCACGTCAGTTATGGCGCTGATTCAACTGTCACAATGTGTGTTTTAGTGACTTTGTTTTGCACTAATACCTGGCTTATGCCTCTGTTGGTGTATTGCTGAACCCCCCTCAGAATAACTCAGTGCCCACCTAGATACTTCCTCTGGAATCGAGTCTGGGGATGCTGAGTTGGGCAGCTCCAGCAACTTCACTGCTAGATGCCGCTAAATCCTGCACATTGGGTTTGCACCTCCAGTTATCTGTTAAAGTTATTTGCACGGTTCAATAGAAGTGAGAGAAAACGTGTAATTTGAGGGAACAGAACATTTAAGTATGCACTTATTGACGTAGGTCTCTCCTTTCAAGGCTGTTTGTAATAGATTTGCAGTTATTTTATTTCCTGTCATTTTACAGTCAATGTACTACCCTGGGAGCTCTGTGCTCACAGCCACCTACTGAGTACATACATGATTTATGTATGTTTTGTTTGCTTTACTGTTTTTATGATGTTGCAAATCTGGTTCTCTTAGGATTTTCAGCCCCAAAAGGGAAAAAAATGCTTATGCTTTCCTCCCACAACCACCATGTTTATTCACTTCACTACAGTACAGTACATAAAGCAGGACAGGAGCATTGGTACGGAAAAGAGGGTTGTACCAACTATCACTATGTTGCTTCAACACCACAGACCTCTGGGCTTTGCTGGCTGCCAAGCTGCAGTCACCCACAGAGCCGTGTGCTTATTTTCTCTGCCCTTTTCTTGACCATATGGAGCACAAGGGTCATAGGGACACGGTGTATCACAGATTTGTCTCTGTGTGTGAGAGTGTGCATATACATGCGCGTGTGTATATGTATTGCCTGTTTACGAAATGAGCCAAATCTGCTCACTAGCGTCTGTGGATTTGGCAGCGGGGTGCATTGATTTTGTCAGCATTTGCATTTTCCTGCCAGCCAAGAATACTTTTATTAGCTCTACCAATATAGATGCAGAAAACACTTCATAGTCTTTTCACATTCTGCTGTGTTGGACCCAACACAATGGCTGTGTTCTGTTCTCGGTCTATGCAGGGATTCCTTTTTACCCCATTCAATTTCAAACCAAGAACTGCCAAGCCAGTAAAAGCTGCTTCTATTCATGTAAAAGAGCGACTACTCCATGATACGAGCACAAGGAAAACCCCAGATGATAAATGTAAATGCCAAAGGTCAAAGACACTTTGTAGGTGCGAGATGATGAAGTGTCTTTTACTCCATTGCAAGCCGATCTGGGGTCAGCTTGTCAGAGCTGACATGGTGACATAGTAGCAACCTCTCATTTAATCACCATATTAATTCACCCATCACAAAGCCCTAATGACACAGCCGCTGGCCGATTAATCTCCGAATTTGATTTAGCAAGTGTCCATTCATCATAACTGACTGTTTCAGTATGCAATCAATATGGCCCTTTTAGCACTTCGGACACCTAGACCTCAAGAGGTACACAGTCATGGTGTGAAGAGTGTTGTGATAAAGTAAATGCTTGCCCAGGCCAAAGGGGAGAAGCATCAATCATGTGCGAGTGCATACATCAGCAGCACTTTTTCCTCAGGTTCTCTTGCGCAAGAGGCAAAACATGCAGCACAGAAATCATCAACGCTTTAAACAATAGTGAACATGTGTCTATCACCTCACAGCTTAAAAAATGGCCTCCCTGCCCACAATGCAATCATGAGTAGATAAATCAATTTACTTCACAGTTAGGATATGTTTTGATTCAGCTTTATTGCTAGCAGCTCCCAATTTCCTTGTGTGCAATTGTTTGTATTGCTGCATCTTGGAATAAGCTGTGCTGCTAGTGCACCTTGTCAGTATCCGTGCACGCTTGCGCTTGGACACTCTCTCACCCATACATACACACGCCATCAAGCCACAGGGCGAAGGCAGCTCTGCTCACTCAAGGGGAAAGTGAACAGCTGTGCCTGTGACAGCTGGAGCAGTCATGACATCCCTTCACCAAATATCAGGGATGGCTTAGGACGCAATGGCGTTGCAGCCGAGAGGGGTCCATTTACAACCTGGACGAGATGCCAAGGCTTTAGCCTGCGACCGGCTCGATGCGACAGAGCTCCGTTTTTTTCCTCTCACATTTGCGGCGATAATGTGAGAAGTAATGAGTTTCTCCTTGGTCTTCAGTCCATATAATAGTCCCCCATTTGCTTCAAAACAAGCCCAATGGAGCAAATTAGAAAATGTTATGCCTGTGAAAAATGAGCTGAATACTAATGTTTATTTTTCGGAGGTCCACTTTCAGTGATTCCTCATTAGATACCCACCAGAATCCAGTTTCAGTGCTTACATTTATTGAACTTACAGCACGCCACAGCAGTGATTCACTCAGATGAAAAACATCTGCCAGATGCCTTAAATAAAAAATAAAAGCTGTACATTTCATATGGCATGTCAATCATTTTGCTTTACCCTGGAGATACATTAAGAATGCAAAATGTTATCGCTCATAAACACTTTTTCTTAATCATCCCCAAGTTTGGGTTTTGTTTGAAATTATAAAAAATGATGGATTTCTAAAATCTGTTAGAGCCAATTGTAATTGTGAGATCAGCATTAAAAAAAGAAGAAAAAATAGTGTACTATGCAAATGAGCATAATCACCTTCAGCCCCTTTAGCACCAGACCGATTTTAATTACACCTTAATTTCATGTATAAATACCCCCTATTCAGACAAGCTGCTGCAGTAAGCCCCAGCAGAATAGACTGAGTGGGAGGACTGTATAGGTACAGATAATTACAATTCACTGTTATGGACTCCTGATTATATGAGGTGGTGGCCAATATTCTGTCTCCCAAACACCACTGAATGAACTTCATGGGGGTGACAGATTAAAGGATATCACAGCCATGACAGAGGTGTCCTGGAAACCGAGCAGCGCTTCATACATGGCCAGGACAGCATCACTTTATCTTGACCGTGAAGTTTGGCCAGTCCAACTCAAGGTAAGGATAGCCAAAAGTGTACCACTCCAGGTCACACAAAATCTGATTTATGCTGAATAATACACTTAAAATACGTGCTGGTTTACAGTAAGGAGCAGCACAGAGGAGCTTTCCCTCCCTCTTACGTCTTTTGAGTTCACTAAGTGTAATTTTGTTGAAGACCCGTTGAAGTTTTTATTGATTTTCCTAACTGAGGTTGTTTAAAAACCAAAGACTCAGACTCGTGTTTGTGGGTACGTTTGTGTTTCCAATTAAGTGCAATTTGTCTACAAAGAGTTTCCAGGTCTTAATGGAGTTGATAACATTGACTGATCTTGCAGACACAGCCACGTTTGCTTTTTCCTTTTGATGTAATCCTTAGAAATGTCAAAATATATAAATATATCTGTATGATTAAAGTAATATAGTCTGTTTTAGAGCTTAAACATATGTAGAGTCCTACCTGGGAAATTAGCTCAAACAACTACAAAGCCACAGTCCATCTCGAGAAAGTATTAAAGCTGAATGACTATAAATAGAGACATTTCTCCTGCAGGGACTGAAGATTGAGCATTGTTGCAAACACCGGAGGAGCATATGCTTCGGCACAGCTTGTTGCGGCCTCAGATGTTCCTTAACAGTTGATTTCCTCAAGTTGCATTTCCTTTTTCACCACATTATTGTGCTAATTATTTTTCGGCACGTTCCACATGGGTGGCTCGGGGCTGCGCAAACTCAACCCAGGTTTTTTTTTTCTTTTTCTATCTCCTTTCCTTTACCCCAGAAGCACCCAACACAAGGACCGCTGAGGCCAGCTGTGCAACACATTGGATCCTTACACTATTGACTGTTTTGAAATGTTTATGGGAGCTGATGGAGCATTTTTCTCGCTCTTGGTTTTTGCAGCCAAATACGATTTGTACAGAGCAAATTCCCCCGCTGAGCTGCTCTCACAGTGTTGATATTCAAGTAAATTCATTTATATAAATAAATCAAATCATTGTTTATATTGCCTGTTATGGGAGATTTGTGTTCTGTATGTATTCCACCTCCTACCATGCTGGAAGGCTCAGCAAAGAACTACCATTATTCACAAGGTGCAAAGCGATGCCACTAGTAATTGCCGTAGACAACAGCATACACCGACATGAAGGCAGAGCAGCGACGCAGTCTAAAAGAAGTATCTCACTGTATTTCTTGTCACAAGGAATTTTCCAGACATACGTTTTTCACATTTCCTGCAATTTCTCCAACATGGGATGGAACCTTTGCAGTCTGTCATGATGTGAAAGGGGTCTGCACTTTCTGTGCACACCTGTATTCCAGTGTTACAGTTAGAATTGTGTTTGTTATTTATTTTCTGATAGGAGTAGCAACTGTAGTTTGACTGGACTGGAAAATCCCCTGACCCAAGTGTACCAGATATGATCTTGTCTGGAAAAACCAGCACAGAAATTCAGACTAAATCTGTCACTCTGTAATGTTTCTGACCATTTTTTCTTGCTCCCACAGAGAAAATGATAAAAAAAAAAATATATAGATATTAATAAAACAGTCATGTGGGTGTTTTTTTTCCCTGTAAAAAATAAAGAAAAAAATAAGCCAATGCATATTTCACATTCTTTTAGGAGAAAGGAAAGTGCTGGCTGTTCTATAATTTCAGACTTGCCTACCGAGGTCAGGGGTTCCATGCTTGAATGCCCACATTTGCATCTTTGACTCGCTCTGGCCCAGTGAGGAAGAATGAGCTGTTGCATCTCCTGTGATGTGCAAAAGTGAGAATGTACAACAGCATTCACTGAACTACATGCGCTCCACTGATCTCAGTGTGAAACTATTTCGCCGCAGCAGGGTATGCCTTCTCTCACATAAACCATACAAATGCAAAAAAAAAACAAAAACAAAAAAAAAACAAACATGAAAACCGGGACAGGCTTTTATAAGAGCACATGCAGCATCGTCACGCAAAGATTTGTAGCCTAATTCAGTTTGCGTTTGTTTTGAGGGAACAGC